>APFE030782574.1:0-86963 GCA_000404065.3 Pinus taeda
CTTAGGTGTGTATGGAGTAGTCTTCTACCATGCTATACCACACTTCTTACGGAATTCTTCAAATTCCTTACTACAAAACTCTCCACCGTTATCTATCCTCAACACCTTTATCTTCTTCTCTGTCTGGTTTTCCACTAGAGCCTTAAATTCTTTAAACCTGTCAAAGACTTCACATTTCTTCTTAAGGAAATATATCCATGTATTCCTTGGGAAGTCATCTATAAATGATACGTAGTACACAGACTTACCCAGTGATGGAACCTTCATAGGTCCAAACACATCACTGTGCACAAGTTCTAATATCTATTTTGCCCTCTTACCACCAGAGGGGAAGCTCACCCAATTCTGCTTCCCATATACATAATTTTCATAGAAATCAAAATCCAGTGAGCTATTACTCATACCTTCTACCATACCTTTAACATGAAGTATTCAAAGGCCCTTCTCTCCAATATATTTAAGCCTCTGATGCCACAACATGGTCTTCTCTCTAGAGACGACTATATTTTCTGCTCCACTTGCAGGAACCACAGAATTGGTGCACCCATCAACAACAGTTCTACCTTGTAGATTGTATAGAGTTCCAATCTGAACTCCCCACATAATACCAGTGCCCCCAAAACCATCTTGCAGGTATCCTTCTCTTACATTGTTTTTACACCTACATCATCCAGCTTGCTCACAGAAATTAGATTTCTGGCTAATGCAGAAATATGCAGAACACCTGGAAGTGTTCTAACCCTTCCACCTTGCAACTTCAACTTTAATTTTCCATGACCAACGATTCTAGCCTTCCTATCATCCCCTAATAAGACATCTCCACCATCATATTTCTCATACATGTAGAAGCACTCTCTATGGGGAGTGAAGTGAAAGGATGCACCTAAGTCAATCAACCATGCCTCATGATCTACATGTGTACTTGAAGAATCTAAGTACACATCCCCACCCTCATCTGAGGTGGTTTTCGCCTCTGAAGAAGGAGCATCATCAGATCTCTTTCCTTTGTCACGAGCTTTAGATTTACAATCCCTTTTTTAGTGCCCTTCCTTTCCGCATTTCCAGCACACCACCTTTACAAGTTTTCTTGGAGATTTAGATATCCCACTTGATGACTTATTTTTGTTTATGTTATGGGACTGTCCTCGTACAGACAAGGCAACACCATTCTAGCTCTCCATATTTTTCCATCTCATCTCCTTCATTAGCAAGGATGAGACTATTTCATCAAACTGTAAGGCAGTTGCATTGCTACCTATTGCATTAACCAGACTATTCCATGAATTTGATAGAGAACACAACAAATTGATGCACTTATCTTCATCTAAAATTTTAATATCAACAAATAATAACTGACTTACCATAGTATTAAATGCGTTCAGATGCTCTGTCACCGAGTCTCCATCTTTCATCCTCAAGTTATATAGATTTTTCATAGGAAAAGTTTATTCACCAGAGAGTTAGATTGGTACAAAGTCCCTAACTTGTCCCACAAAGCCTTCGTCGTAGCTTCCCCTGATACATTCAACAATACTAAATCTGAGACACACAATCGTATTGTGCTCTTTGCCTTCCGATCTAATATCTTCCATTCTTCATCAAACACTCCTGTTGGTTTAGTACCCAGATCTATCGCAATCCACTGATCTTTATCCACCAACAGATCCTCCATCTTGAGTTTCCACAACTCAAAACTCTGACCATTAAATTTCTCAATCTCTATCTTTCCACTACTCACCTTTTGCTTTCACCACCAGAATCAATCCCACAGATCTCCCACTGAATAGGGTCTACCACAGGCCAAAGTGACACCCCTCAGCAATAAAGGCGTCCCCTTCAAAACAGCTCTGATACCAAATGTGGGTTTTAACCCCGTACAGAAAATACCTGCATACGAATTCTTAAAATGCAGAAAATAAACAATGTGAGAGCATAACACATAAAACACATATACATAGAGATTTTCCCCTGGATCCCAAAACCAGGACTACCCGCTTGATTTTTCATTATATTCCTTTTAATGTTACAATACATATTTATACATGTTGAAGCATCCAATACCATGGACCGAAAACCATCGCGCCCAAAACCATGTGCGAAAACCATGCAAAAAACCATAGATAAGTTCAACCCACCTAATATAGGGTCCCAAAAAAATTTCCCCAGGGCGCTGCCCCAGACCCTGTAGAGGGGGTCTAACCACCCCCCTCAAACCCCCTGTGACCCCTCTGTTGCACAGGCCTTATCTTCAGAGGCCTTAGAGATCACGATGAGGCTGTATGAGACCCCCTAGAGATCACGTACCCCCTCTTCTTCTTCTCCAGCTTGAATTTTTTCTTCATGGCCTCCGCGATGGCTAGATCGTTACTCTTACCGTCCAAAATATCCGTTGTCCTCCCCCTTGCAAGGGAGGTGGGTAATTCTATGGATTAGGTGGTCCATGATGGGGATGGGCTCCTCCAACCACAAACACCCATCATGCACTAGGCAGAGCAGCTACCTGATGATAAAAATAGTTACTAGGGCATGACGGTAATGCGTCACCCAGAGAAGGTTTAACAACCCTGCTTTCTCTACTCCGTGCAACCACTTGTGTGGCTCCAACTCTATGACTCCCGCTGTTGTGTTTTTCTTCGACCGCATTAGCTGTGAGGTTGCCAAGTGTGGGAATTTCTCGTGGTCTGCAAGATCCCAATCTTCAAACTTTAGAACCGGCACACGTCCTGAGTGCGCTCCTTCAAAAATGATATAGTCGGGGAGCAGAAGAGTCTACAAAGAGATTTTTCTCTCATCTAGGTACTTGGGCACCCTTTCTTTCCCCTTCCCCGGAGGAACATACACGGGCAACCTGGTCAGAGGGTCTACACCCTGGGCTTCTTCCTCCATTTCTTCGTCCTCCTCCTCTTCCACCAGGGTTTCCTCAAGGTCTTCCTCCTCCTCATCGGCTTTAAAATTAATTGCCTTCCCCTTTTCTTCCATGGTCAATTTAGTTCTCAGCATGTTTCTAGGGGACATGCGCACCAGTACCATAGGCTGCTTGTCTTTCTTGGGCCTCGGCGTGCACGACGATTTAGGGATTTTTGAAACTATCCCAACACTTTCTAGGGCATATCCTATCATCAAGGCATGTACATCCTATTCAGCGGTTATTTCTCCGATATGCATGGCTTCTTCAGATGCCGTCATATTGTTGTTCCACAAATCTCTCAACAGCTCAGATAAGTGCTCAAACAATGCCTTCGACTTCAAAAGATTGAATAAATCGAGGTTCATGAATATCTGGATGTGCAATAGCTCAATTCTCAAATGGACAAGTGTTGTTTGCTGGGAAGCCCTTTGCAATTTATAGTTTTTGAATTTGAATTTGAACATTCCCCCCAAATTTGGTCCATTAATGCTCCCTTGGTGGCAGATTTTCCCAAATCTAGCCCATAAAGTTCGCCTTAAATGCCTATCATCTGCTCCATTTGGTCTCAAACCAAGCATCAAATCGTGAATAGTGACTATAACAGTCACTTTCCAGCCAACCCGTGTGGCAATGCAACTACCCTTGTGCTGTCGTGGACCCTGTGACACCTTACTACTTCATGCAGTCCTGACATCGCGCAGCTCTTGAGTAGAGTAGTTTATAGTCCTATGCCTCCTTTCAGTTGCCTAGAGTGCTAAGACTATGCTTCATGCGGCTAGTCAGCTGGTCGAGCCACCTGTGTAGAGCTTCAAATGACTACCATTTACTTTCCCTAGGAAGAGTTCACTATTCAACTTCTCCAACTATATCACACCGCCATCTGTGATTTCCTTAATAACATACGGTCCCATCCCATGCAAGAAATTGAGAAACTCTTGATGGTGGTCCCCAAGTCTGTCAATGTAATCGAGCTCGTCCTGCTTTATCACTACGGTCTTTCTATCAAGAAAGTCCTTCTTTATTCCTTCCTCAAGCTTCTTGACTTCCGCTTCTGCCATGGTGCTTTTCTCCCTCAACCAAACTCTTTCATTCATGAGTTCTTGGAGCATAAGATCACCTTGTTGGATCTCCTTATTGAGTCCCAACCGTTCATCTTTGAGCTTTTCAATGGCACGAGCCTTTCTTCTGGGGCTCCACGGTCTGTTACCCCTGCGAGCACCACTATGCACGAACTAGACATGATAGACTCCATAGGTATTACAACCTCTACTTTATCAACCAACCAAAAAGGTGTCTATCCAAGTATGCGCGAGTCCCAGTCACTTCGCTGCGCATTGCATACCTTGTTCAACATGTTGCACATATTGTTAAATGCTTTTGCAGGGATAACCATTTGCACGACTGTTCTTCCTGCACACTGTTTGTCCAACCTTAAGATCCAACTGCACATCTGTCCCCCCAACACAATCTTATTGACCATACCTCTCAGCGTGGAGTTCATGCGCATCCGCATAGGTTGTTTTCCATATGTCGGCATCTACCTAGCTAAATGTGCGCACGGATTATCCTTCCCATTTCATTTATCTATCAATCACACTCTAGGCTTCCCAAACCATGTGCTCATCATCCTCCTACACTCACACCAGTCATCAAAGCTCCCTTTGTGCGTACCCCACCACCTTGCAGGCGTAGCATGCAGTACCTAATTCAAGGCCTAGAAGCATTGTTTTTTAGCACCTTCCTTTCAAATTTTTCCAAGAAGGTATCTACCTAACTTAACCCATCATAAGTAGGCATATCCCTCACTTCCATCAATATGCAGCGCAGTGATCTTGTCATCATATTACAGTTCAACGTGGTTACCTTGTGTAACCGGTTCTACCATCGCTCTATCTCCTCATCAAAATCCGACGTATAGAAGCTTTCGCGCTCCCATGAGATCCGTCCGTCTGCGGTGGGATTTACCCAATCTTGCTCTCGCATGGTTATTTTATAGATGCAATCCAAATCATCGTCACTTTCATAGTCACGCACCGGCTTTGTATAGCATGATCCTTCAGTAGGGTCCAAGGGTATAACTATGCGTAGTAACTTCTTTTCAAAAATTATCTTGCGCTTCTTCAGATTAATCACCTCATTCATGTTAGTGGCCCAATCAATTCCTAAGAGTGCGGGATAGGGATTGTTGTCATCAACAATATCTATTACTTCAAAGTTTGCTAGTGCACTCACTCCCTCAATATCCATAGTGATTCCCTGCAATATCCCCATAGGTATTATCTTCTTCTAGTTCTCCATTCGGAGCTGAATAGGAGACCATTGTAACGTAGGTCTCCCCATGCGCTCCCATGTCTGCTTCGGTAGAACATTTGCATCTGATCCTAAATCCAGAATTACTTGGTCCATCTCATATTCTCTAATTTGCACGGTTAACCTCATTTCTCTCCCCGTCCTCATCTTATGCTTTCCAATCTTCTAGACTATGTGTGGTTCTCCTGGCACAATCCCAATGCATCTGTTAATTAGTTCCTGCATCCTTTTACAACCTTATTGTCATGAAGTAGTTTCATGCATGTTTCCAAGAATGTCGTAAGAATCTATCTTTGCTTCCTGAAGTGGAGGCATCAGCGAAGCTCTTCTTAGCTGCCATGAAGGTTTCCTTAGCGCTCTCTAAATCAAACTCTGCTTCTTTCGCTGGAGCTTTGCGAACCCAAGTACTATCTTTGGACTGTTTTCCTTTGTCATATCCCATCATGATTCCACTTTGGAGCACAATGTTCACATTTGGATCTTCTTTGCGCAGCTCAGACCTCATCATATGTAGGTTCTGAGTCGGGGGAGGTGGTAGCGCTCCTTTGTTGCGTATCCTAGCTATCAGTGTAGGAAAATCTTCTGTCTCATGATCAAACAAGGTACAATACAAACATGATGGACGTGTTGGGTTCATAAAATTATGGGCATAATGTCCTGGCCCTCCATAGTTGTAGCATATCAACTATCTATGACCTCTTCCATGTCCTCCTCCACCCTAGCCTTGTCCGCGCCCCTGAAATCCTGTTTGCACCACTCTTGTATTCTGGTCTAGGGGTCGCATTTCGGTCTGAACTCTATAGGTGGGAGTTATATCCATCATTAGCTCATAGCTTCTACAAGTGTGCTCATTGTGTCCCACTGACCTACAAAAGTTACAGAACAATTGTTGCAAATTTTGTGTATACTTTTGTAACAAATGGTAGTTGTCCGTAGCATGTTTCCCTCCTATTTGACAAATCATGCACCACAAAGCAGGCACTGTGCTAGGTTCTGCTTGTGCTTCCAGCCTTAACAGCATCGGTCCTCCTCCCACAAGGTAATTTGTGAACGTCGGACAATGGTCCTTATCATGACCCTGACCCTTGCATTTTACGCACCACACCTCTTCACGCACTTCTGGTCGGGTTGTCCTGTCCTATTTCAGACTCTGTATCTCAAGGCATAAGCTTTTCAACTGCACATGGATCTGCTGAACTCCCAAGTTAGGATCTTGCATCGAGGTCTCATGCAGCCTCATCGTGATCTCTAAGGCCTATGTATATGTAATAATGATGATAGTGAAGATGACATTGAACCAACTAAACTTTCTCTCATGGGTAAAAGTGAAAGTAATTGTATGGCTCTAGAAGCAGAAGAACAAGGAAAGCTAGAAACATTGGAAAACAAAGGTATGTTTATGCTAAGTAATGATAACTATGAGGAATGGAAAGAATAAATGAATTTTAAGTTAATGAACCAAGGATTTGATGTTTGTAATTTATTATGTAATGGTTGCACTAAATCCCCTCCATCAGGTGAAGAATTACGAAAGAATAATGTAGCATTAAATGTGATCTTTTGTAACATAATGGATTCAACTTTAGGAAAGATTATGCACTATGAATCTGCAAAGGAAGTATGGGATAATATTTAGGAAATCCATGAAGGAAGAACAAAGGAATATTGTTCATCAGAAGAACCAACAAGTAACCTTATTTCTAAAGAAAATAATGATGCTTCAAAAGATCAATATGTTACTGATTCAGAAGAAGAGAGGATAGAGGAAGTTCTTAGTATTAGAAGAAAACTCAATCTTTCTTTGAAAACTATTATTAATCTCAAGGATAAGCAGTAGGCATGTGATAACAGTAGAATCTAAATCAATAAATTTTACAATAGAATCTAAACAATATTGTGAAGGTCTTGAAGCTGAGATCGTCTCTCCAAGAGCAGATCTTGAAAAATCAAACAAACAAAATGAAGAGCTACTTCAAGAATTTGAAGAACAAGAGAATGGGTTAAAGGAAGAGATATAAAATTAAAGGAGAAAGTGGAAGAAGGAAGAAAGGTTGAAGAAGGAATGAAGAAAAATTATCTAGAAAAGCAAGATAAATACCAAAGAATGGAGGTTGAGGTAAGCATTCTAAAAGGTAAATTAGAAGAAAAGGATAAACATTTAGATTTCAAGATAGTACTAAGATTTTGGATAATATTCTTAGTAGTCAACGGTCTCCCGACATTAAATCCGTTCTTGGTTTTTATGAAACTGTAAACAGAAAATCTAGTACACATACTTGTACAAGAATATTAAAGGATAACAATATGAAATCTGAAATTCTTGTCAAAGAGATAACAAGTCAAATAGATCAACATACAAGGAAGATGAATTTTCAAAAGAAATCATTTTCTCCCAATAGTATAAAAAATAATTGATTCTCTCCTCTGATCAACAACGTTGAATGTTTTATATGTCATATTTATGGACATGTTGCAACCAATGGAAGAAGTAGATTATTTTAATCTCAAGCAAGTAGTCACCTCACAAGAAGAACATTTTCTCCCAGGTACTCAAGTTTATTTAGAGTATATTTTTTTGCTTGCAACATATATGGTCACAAACCTATTGATTGCAATAGAAGGAATATGAAACTGAAATATTATGATTCCTCTTCTAGCCATATAAGATGTTATGCTTATAACAAGTTTGGGCATGTAGGAAAAGAATGCAGGAACAAACCAATGGATCACCATAGACAACATGACAAGAAACCAGATAAGAATATTGATGTCAAAATATCTGAGAAAGATGGATCCACCAACATTTCTCATAATAAGAAGAAAGAAGAAAATAGATAAGGTGTGGTTTTTCCTTCTTCTCATTTGAAGATGAAGATGAATGGTACATAGACAACGGATGCTTTCATCACATTTCAGGAGATAAGAACAAGTTTGTGTCTCTCAAGAATAATAAATATGGTAAGGTTATTCTTGGAAATAATGCTCTATCAAAAGTTTTGGCAAAAAGTAGAGCCAAAATTAATAAGTATAGAAGAGAAGTCGATACTTTATTAGTTCAAGGGAAAAAGAAAAATATTCTAAGTGTAGGTCAAATGGCGGGTAAAGGAAATATAATTGTGTTTACATTGACCAAATGCAAGGTTATAGATGAGGAAACTAGAAAGGTCATAGCAAGAGGATACATAAATCTAGAAAAAGTATACGTGTTTAAAGAAATGAATTCTGGCAAAAATGAGGAGGATGGTTCCCCTTCTTTAGACTTAGAGTAAAAGAAGATGGTACCTACTGCAGTACATTGTTCTTAAAAGAATACTTCTCACAGTGACTGTAGAAGTGATGTGAGGTACATGACCTCATGAAGATTAAGAGATGATTATCAGGTCCTCAGGATCAATGATGTATGATCTCAGGGGGAGCTATACATGTGTATATCTTGATGATGATTCCCATGTTGTTTTGATATTGATGTTGATTATATTATTGATAGTGCATATTATGTAGTAATAGTGAAACAAGAAAATACAAAACAGGCTCAGTGGGAGCTGTGGCTATGAAATTTCAATATTTTACTTTTTGTATGTGGATCTTATGAAGGATAGTCATGTATATATGCGAGTTTTGATCTAGACAATTGTGTATGTTTATCTGAGATGAAGAAACTGTGGGACAGACTCAAGGAGAAGTTCTGATATGCTTCAGACAATTATTATTTGGCTTTGTTATTCTGACATTCATTGGTTACATTATGTTGATGCTCATTTACTACTTATAAGTGGTATTGGCTTATGATGGTTTATGAGTTGTTGCAATATGGTATTTTTGTTTTGGTTCTTTTTATGGCTTTACTAATTGATGAAGATGGATATGATCGGACCTAACAGTGAATAGTTGGCACAAGTTTAGGGGGAGAATTTTCTATGATTATATTAGTATATTGTTGACATTATGATCTCTTGAGCATTCCTTGTTGCATGATGATGTTCATGATAAGTATATATATCATTGATGATGTGTAGTTGTTGCTCCTAAAGACACATATGTTGTTGTTATTATGTCATTAGTGATGATGAAGTATTGGATATATATTGGTTAAAGTTGCACTTAGTGGAGTTAATTCTACATGAATAGAATATGCATGCCATGGTCCTTATTGAAATTGGTTGATGACGATGAGTTTCACTCACTACTTATATGTTGTTTTCATTATGTCTTCAATGATACATAGGTTGCATATGGTGCAACTATGGATTGAGCTACATGTGAAAAGTTGCTATGATATTCTTGGTTCTCACATATGTCGTTGATTCATGAAAAGATATGTTGTTGTGCTTACAAATTTCTTTGCAGGTATTTAGAGGTAGTGGTGACCAAACACCAAAGTGGTTGCCATCAAGTCCAAAGGGGGAGGTTTTTGGTATTATAAATAATGTGTTGTCCTTAATGGAAACCTACTTGATAAATATGTCAACATGATGGTTATTCAGATGCTATAGGTGAGATAGACAAAGGAATATCAATTCAAGACAGAAGGATGATAAAGGAGAATTTTAGGAAAGTATATGTGGGTCCTATGATAAAAGTCATGTACATACACAAGTATGATGAACAGAAGTTACGTACAGTTTATGCACCATGGTATTATGAATACCATGGGTATTTACCATGGTATTGGCCCATAGTAATAAGTGTGACAATGAATATTTTATCATGTTAAAGAATACCATCAACATTACTAAGGGATTAGCCTAAGGTATTTGCTAAGGCCTAAGCTATATAAGGAGATGGATATCAAAGTGTTAAGCGTGAATATGATGGATTATTTTGAATGACTTGATATGAAATAATGAAGGTATGATTCAGTGATTATAGATCTGTACGTTGGTTTGTCTCGAAGAAATCATGTACATACTTAGATCTGCCTCTAGATAGTCGAGTATACATTCTCTAAATGTAATTTTAGAATATTTACGCAAGTATCAAGTATGAAATGTGTGTACATATTTAGAAGTTCTTTATAAGAGTAACGTACATATGTTAAGGTTTTGTAGTATGAGCCTTTAATGATGTCTGATCAGTTATGTTATGTTTGTTTTTGTCTGTTGATGATGTATCTCTCATGATAATCTGTGTTTGACAATTCTTGATGGGTTTAATTGTTTATAGAATGATATGTTCACTAGTATGGTGTTAATGTGTGGTGATATGTATTTGGTTCAGTGATCTATGATGGTTTTAGTATGTGATTTAGTGATTGATTCAGCGTGATAGTGATGTAGACTCAATTTTTAGTATTTTGAGATCAGTACACAAGTCCTCTTAAGGAGAAGCATGTACATATACGGGTATGTCTCATAAAAATAGCATATATATTCTTACATATGGTTGATCAATGTTTGTAGTAATAGCAGTTGGTTTCTGTGATAGGCAAAAGTGGTTGGCTTATTGATGAGTAGTTGTGCATTGATATGATCTATCCTAGTTTAGTTTGATCTATTTGTATTGATTGATTAAGGTTTAGTGATTTCTTTGATGATTCAGTTGGTTCATTGATTCAATCATTTGATATAATGATTAATTGGGCTTAAATGATGGTAGTGGGTCCAGTCTGAAAATATGATGAAAATTTTCCTACAAGTTTGATGTTGTGAGTTAGGTGGATCTAGTATGAAATATTATGAAACATGATCCAAAGAGATGTCGAGGCTTGGAGCCTTCAGTTAGGGATTCGTAGCTTCCTTCAAGTGGTAAATGGTAACTCTAATTGGGGGTTGGAGCTCCCTTCCGGTGGATGTCGATAAACGAGATCAAGGGGTTGGAGCTCCCTTCCAGTGGGGGTGGAGAACAAAAGAAGGTAGTAACCTTGTACATGTGGGTGCCTGAGTACTGGTATGATTCTACGCCATTACAAGATTGTAATATTTTTCCCCCTATAAGAAAAGATGAAGACAAAGACCACGATAGCAGTGGTTTTCTTCCACATTGGGTTTCCACCTAAAAATCATGGTGTCCTCCTGTGTTGATGTGTTGCTTATGTGTGATCATTTATTTTTTTTCTTACTGCACATGGTTATGATTTAATGAAATGATAATGAAGTAATGATACACTAGTTAAAGTAGAATAGTTGATGAAATATATGAAAAGTTAGTTAACTGGATATACGTTGGTTTACTTAATGGCAGTAGCATACAAATATATGAATAAGAAATTGAAAGGTTTAAGCGAGTTTTGAAAAATCGATTCACCTCGACCCCCTCTCAGTATTTTTCCCAACAATGATGATCGACCTATTGATTGGTGGAGGTGAGAGTGAGAACCTAGAAGGATTTTCTGACACAACCCTCCCAACTTACTATAAAAAGTTGGTGTCTTCGTGAGTGTAGACTAAATCACGTTTCCATTCTTTCGTATCAAGTCAAGTAATAGATTTCCATATGGTCAGGAGCTCATAATGGTAAGTTCATATAAGGTTTTGTTATCTCAGAGAATAGAGATGGGCAGTAACTAAATGTTGTAAACAAAGAAAAATTCAAATGAGAATGAACAACGTGAAGGAAGGGAGGGTAAGTGAACTTATAGGTAATTCAAATTAATGTCAGATATTATAGGGTAAAGAAAATTACATCAGGTATTCAACGTTGTCAAACTAATGTTGAATATTCAAAGGTAAAGGAAATTACTTCAGATTTCTAACGACAGTCATGATTTAAAAAAAGACAAAACAAAAAGATGGAGATTTTAGTCAAACTAAAAGGACAAATATTTATGTCAAACAAAAAAGACACTATTTAAGTCAAACTAACATCAGATATTCAACGATAAAGTAAATTACATTGGATATCCGACAACCGTCAGGTTTTTTTAATTAAAAAACAAAAAACATTTAACTTTTGAAAAAAAAATCTTATTTTATCTATATTTTTAGATTTCATCATCATATTTTCCACCCATGTGTATTAGTATAGCAAATAGAGGTTTATTTTAATGTTCATCATATAGTGGAAGAATACAATATTTCATTTTCTCAACTAAAATCAACTTTCCATGTCCTAACCTAGTGGGAAATCCACATTAATATCTTCAGGGTGGAGGAAGATCCTCCATTGACTAAGTTGGAGGATCTCAAATCCCTCATAAATTCACAATGTTACCATATTAGTTATGTAGTGGACCAGTTTATGCAATGACAAAATTCAAGAAGAAGTAGAGTTAAAGTGTATAGGAGTGCACTACAAAATATAGAAAGATGACCATAATGCTAGGTATCTCCCCAAAGAATCCATGCATACTCATCAAGTACCTAAAGGGTATACACATCTATCTATGAAATCAAGTGATGTTTTCAAAACCTAGATCAATGGACGAGGCTTGCGTACAATAATAGTACCCAGAGAACATAAGCTATAAGAAAGGGAAATCAAGTGGATCGAAGTAGGAGCATCATGATGCTTCTATGGAGGAGAACAAGAAGTGGACAGGGGGAAAGGATTAAAAGACAACATCCATAGCATGCTAGTGAAAATATCCCAATAACCATTGCAACCACTATAACATTGACAATCATAAAAAAGGAGAAGTGATGGAAGTTGCATCCATAGCTTAATCTAAAGAAAAAAAAGAAATATGTGATGAATAAGAAGCTCATGACCAGTGATTTGAACAACCGGGTTGAAAATAACTTGGACATGGATAAGAAGATCATATGTACATTAGTACAAAAGGAGGTGAATATGTGTATCATTCAACAATAGGAAGAGAATGAAAATATTAGACTCTTCCATATAAAGATAGATGTAAAAAAGCCAAATATTGATGCTCCATTCCAATCAGGATAACATGAAAATATCACTATAGCAAAGATGGTCAACAAAATAGGATTGACAATTTGTCATCACCCAAACCCATATCCATTGGGATGGGTAAATAAGGATGTGAAAATAAAGGTAACCAAATCGTGCAACATTAAATTGCCATCAAAGCTAATTTTATTTATGAAGCAGAACTAGATGTGGTTCCCCTTAATGTATGTGGAGTGGTGTTTGGAAGTCCATATATGTACATGTGGGATGAAATAGTCATGTAGAGATCCAACTAGTATCACCTCATCAAGGATGGAAAATCCTTTATCATCAATGTGCACAAGGGAAAGTCTAAATTTTTGCCAATAAGTTCCAATGAAGCCAAGAAACTTATCAATTCTAGAAAGAAGTATGTTTTATTATTTTTAGGAGAAAATTAACCTGTAGAAGAATCAGTAAGAGAAAAGAACTCCCTAGAGTGGTGTACTATGAAATAGAAACAAAAACTAGAATATTTTATACAAGCATACAAGGATGTGTTCTAGGACCCTAAAGTGCTACCACCCAATAGAAAACTATAGCATGAGATCCAATTATTGTTGGACTCCCCATTGCTAAACATTAGGTTGTATGTGGAGTCTATCATGGAGTCAAGTGAGGTAAAGTAGTTCTAATATCTACTAGAATAGGGTATCATTTGATAGAGTACATCACCATTGGGGCCACCCATCATTATTATTCCAGATAAGGATGGGACTTGGAATATGTGTATAGATTATAGGGTGTTGAATAAAATTGTGTTCAAGAATAGGTACCCCCTGCCCAAGACATATGATCTTCTAGATCAATTGCAACAAGCTAAATGCTCCACCAAGCTAGACTTAAAGTTCAGATATCATGAGATTTGAGTCAGAGAAGAAGATACCTAGAAGGCCAATTTTAAAACTAGGCAAGGATTATATAATTGGTCAATCATGTTGTTTGGCCTATGTAATGCACCAACTACTTATATGAGGTTAATGAATGGCATACTGCACCCTTTTATAGATTCATTTGTTATTGTCTATTTGGATGATATACTAGTATATAATTTTACCTAGCAGGAGAACATCTCACATTTGACATAGGTGCTAGAGACATTAAAGAAGCACCAACTACTAGCAAATCTTAAGGAGTGTGAGTTTCCACAATAGTCTTTAGTGTGTTTGGGATATGTGATAGTTGGAGGAGAGCTGAAGATAGATCCTACCAAGATGGAGGCCATTATGAAGTGGCTAGTGCCTACCAATGTTTCTAAGGTTAGGACTTTCATTAGGGTATCACAACACCCAAGGAATTTTATATCCTTGTTTTTAGAAATATAAGCACCACTCCATGCCATAAATGTGAGTAGAAAGAGCTTCTAGTTGGGAAAGGGCTAGTAGAGGCCCTTTGAGGAGCTAAATAAGAATATTAGTGAAACACCAATTTTGGAATTACCAAAATTGTAGTATCCCTTTGGAATGGAGATAGAAGAGAGTGGGTATGTTATGGGAGCAGTCTTGATATGATGAAGTCCTATATACTACCATTTTGAAGTATTTCATGGGGTAGTTCTTAACTACCCTACCTACAACAACGATCTCTATGGCCTGGTGCAAGATGTGAAGAAGTGGAAACACAGTCTAATGGGAAAAAAAGATAATAATCGACATCGATCAGTAACCACTACAATACCTACATGCCCAATCTAAGTGACATCAAACTAGAAATTACAAGTGGATGGTGTTTTTATTGCAGTTTCATTTACTGATCAAGTATAATGATCTGAATTTGAAACTACTTGTAAATGGTTTGCAAGGTATTCAATTCAGTAACAAACTTGTTTAAAAGATGTCCATGTCTTGCAGTAAAGAAACACTGAAATTTTCAGCTGTTCATGATCCATTTAAGCATAGCAGAATTATTTCCTTTTACTGTTTAACACATTAAAACGAATTTGTTCTGCAAAATAAATCAACCACAGATGCAAAAGAAGTTGATGAAGCAGTTCACCCCTCCTGGGCTACGTCTGCTGGGTCCAAGGCTCCCAAATGGGCCTGTCCTCGTTTTAATTAAATGCTCAAAATGAATATACAACTGAATAGAAGTCTCTACAGGTGAAATAGATTGTAAAAATGGATTCATAACACTTGAATCCTTCAGGATTGACTGCTGGTTCACCTCTAATGGATACCTGCAACCCTATACAGTTCTCACAATACTGGGCCTTGGTGGCTCCTAGAACTTCCACACTCAAAAACCTATGCCAATGACCTCAAAATGTTGTAAGACCTATGCCAATGGCTTCAGAAGGTCAAAAATACCCAAAAAAAAAAAAAATTCGTCCAAAACCGACTTTCCTAGCCAAAGTTATGGCTCATTGAAGTTTCCCTCCAGTTTGGCCTAAAAAAACTCCAGCTAACTGTAGTTCGAGGCCAGATAAGCCCACCAATTTTGGCGGTTCGCCAATTCCGCCACCAAATCCTGACCTGACCGCGGGATTTAACTGTTCCTTTAATGCACATGTGAACGCATTTATATTAACTGCAGTTTTCCTCGGATTGCGTGCTGACTGGTGGTTAGTGTTCTGGCCCACGGTTCTCAGCATAAAGTCATATGGAATGGGGGCTGGCCTCTTAGGGGATGGCCCCCTACATTTCCCGCCTAAAAACATTTTAAAATTTTAAATAGCGTTTGGTCCGCTACCCAAACACGAACCACCTGATTGGCCCAACAGTAAGATGTTTGGTTGTTGAATGGGAGGTCATGGGATCGAACCTCATTGCCACCAAAATTTTGAAATGTGCCCATACATGTTGCTGACGTCATCCTGGGCCACGTGGTGGCCTCTGAGCCTGCCACGTGGAAACCTGTGATTGGCTTCCCAAAAAGGAATATTCCATAGAATATTCCAAGGAATATTCTGTGGAATATTCTTTTTAATTTTTTTTTTGAAAATTCAAAAATTAAGGGTTATTGGGCGATTTTGTTTTTGTCATAACTTTCTCATACGGCAACTGTTTTTTGAACCGTTTGTGGCACTAGAATTAGGAGGATGAGCTCTATCTAGTTATCTAGGTTTGAGATAATTCTAAGCACTTTCATTTTACGACACTTGGGACATGAACCCCTGATCAACAGTGAAACTTGGTCTCGTCTAGGTGGACAAGTTTGTTGCTATTGTTTTAATGAGTTTAACAACAAGGATAACTCAGTCCTTTTCATGTCTAGATACTTTGAAAAGGGACGAAAAGAATACTTCATAAGTTCTTTTTCATAAAGTAATCCCTCAGGTCCGAAAAAGGATAAAATAATACAGGAGGGATGACATTTCCAATACTTTAACGAGCCAGAAAAGACAAGAGCTCGACTATCTTTTCATGTTTAAAGAGTCTGAAAAGAGTTTAAACAGGACTCTATTTTGAGGAACGAGTGGTGTCTAGGGTAGCAACTGGCTCCTGTGATGTTGGAACTTCTCAAAACATGTTGATTTATGTGAAGAGACTGGCTAATAAGACCACTCATTGCAACTGTTCCTCAAAAAGGGTAGAACAACCAAGTGAAAGCGTATGATTGGCCAAAGAGATGGTGGTGATGGATGAAAGCAACCAAGCTTGATTTGATAGAAAAGGCTGATAGAATGGCAATCATGAGGGTTAAAAATTGAAAATGGTTTCATTTTTAGACAAGCTTGAACCATAGGGAACTATGCTTGGATTCAATTTCTTGTTTACACAAGCTTGAAATGAAAAATTATGCTTGAGTTGGTTTGCATGCCACCAGCTTGATGAAAGGGAGAGTCTCCTGTAACCAGATGGAAGTCACTGTGATGAAGCAGGATGATTATCCAACATCTCTTTGGCTTCGTCCATATAGACAAAGGTGAATGGTGTGATAGACCAATCACATAACCTACAAGGAAAATTATCTTTACCACTATTGTTTCATTTTTTAACGAGCCTGACACAGTAAAAGAACTATCCTCGAAGATCCTTGGTTTCATTTTTTAAAGAGGTTGACACAAGGCAATGGACTATCCTCAGAGACCCTTGGTTTCATTTTTTAACGAGGTTGACACAAGACAACGAACTATCCTCAGAGACCCTTGGTTTCATTTTTTAACGAGGTTAACACAAGACAACGAACTATCCTCAAAGATCCTTTGTTCAGAACTCATAAGTAGTCATGAAGGAGAGATTTGGTTCTAATGCCTCTAGTACATAATGTACAACATCACTGAATTGATCGTTAGTTGATGTAGGTATGGAACAAGTTGCCACATAATTAACCCGTGGTGGGGATGATACCATTGGTATAAATGGACCATTTAGGGATGATGGTTGACTTGGAGCTATATTTGGACCGAGAAATGAAAGCTGGTCAACGGTGACAATCCTGCCTTCATGTGGGAAACAAATCACTCGAAATAGTGTTGAAACAATAGCTCCCATGTGATAAACATAGTCACGCCCAAGAAGTAAATTGTAATCTAAAGGTCTTGGGACTACCATCATGTTCAGATAAATGGTTTTTCCTCCCAAAGTGATAGGTAACAGGTACAAGCGGTGGTGAACCGAGCACTTACCAAGTAGTTGAGGAAAGGATACTCATTGATGCACCTTCATCTATAATAGTGCCAGATACAATCATTTTACAAACTTGTACTATGATCTAGAAAGGCACATAAGAAGGAAGGCAGGATCTTGCAAGTCGATTCCAATCAAAGGAAGTGACTAGACTACTTGGTGGGGGTATCGTAAAAACAGGATTTTCCTCCTATCTTGATGGAACAGGTGGATTTCCCCCAAGCTCATTTGAATATGAAGAAACAAAAAGAACTAGAATGGTATCATATTCACTCTCTTCGGGAAAGGTACGATTAGCTGAAGGTGAAAATGGGTCAACTGTTACCTCAACTTGTTGATTTTGGTCGGGTATAGACTCATAGGATTCACTTTTAGAGAGAGTGGTTTCGACCGACAGTTCATTTAATTTAGCCGGTTCATCACCTAGTGAAGGATTCAAGGATAGTTTCCTATAACTAGATGGAAGTCGCTGTAGTGAAGCAGGATGGTTATCCAACACTCTTTTGGCTTCATCCAAATAGGGACAAAGGTGAAAGGGGTGTATACCTTCACATAACCTACATGGAAGCTTGAATTTTCCCTTTTGTCCATGAACTTTACTATCACTAGTTGATGGTGTGTTAGCAACATGATCTCTAGAGGTTGATGACATGGGATGGTGTGAATGGGAAGACCATTCTTTCAAGATGCAAGGAAAATAAGGACAATTTCGATGGAAATGGTCTCCTGTACACACTATGCATGGATATTTGACTTTGTGAGGCTTAATGAATGGATTTTCATCAGATGTTGCATTCAAAGCAATGGTCGCTTGGTTGCCCCCTTGCTGAATTGGCTTCTTCTTCTTCTTCTTCCCTTTCTTCTTCTTCTTAGCCACCTGGTTACTAGTACCAACACTTTCACTAGGCGAAGATGAAGAAGGGGAGGAAGAAATAAATGAGGAAGAAGGCAAACGGTAAACTTCAAGATCAATTGGAGGTTGATTTTGTCCAGTTGGAGGTGTACTCCATTGCAGAGAAATCTCGACATTTTGAACCAAATAGGTTGAAAAGAGCCATATTGGCAGGCCAATGGTAAATCCTGGAAGGGACAATGTAGTCATATAAGGAGCACCAATATTTTCGAAGGAAGGACAAGGACTAGGATTCCCATCAAGAGGGATTCCTTGATTGTTGGATTCCGGATTTGTCGCCATATGTTTCAACCTAAGATCAACTAAGGAATAGTGATGTTATTTGTAGT
This sequence comes from Pinus taeda, assembly GCA_000404065.3. Lineage (NCBI taxonomy): Eukaryota > Viridiplantae > Streptophyta > Pinopsida > Pinales > Pinaceae > Pinus > Pinus taeda. Next base: position 18,865 of record APFE030782574.1, read on the forward strand.
CAATTAATTTTAAACATGCTTGGACACAACTTTGATTTTTTAGTTTTTAAGAGTTGAGAAAAAGCTAAAGATGACTCTAGTCTCCTTCGATTTTTAATGAGCTTGAAAGGACAAGTGCTCAAATGGACCTTTTCTTTTAGAAAGTTGAAAAGGAATGAAAGTGACTACTCTGGAAAATCTAGACAGAGGGATTACCAAGCAAAACTGCAATATACATCTTGGTGATAAATTAAAGAGAAATTACAAGGACTTATGTACGATAGTCAATATTCCTAAATGCTGTGTTCAATGCATTGCGATCAATAAGGCGACAGACTAGGTTTCCTATGGATAAAGGATTTAAGCCTATTGTGGTCTCCCAATATATACATGATGGTACGGGGAGCACAAGTCTGTGTTAGCACTTGTCGCATCAAGGAGGAGGAATCACCCAAACTTCAATGAAAACGATAGCCACTAGTTTTAATGACGCTGGAACACGTCACTAGCCTAGACTTCTAGATATGTTGTGTTAAGTTCCAAAGCGTTGTTAGGTTCATTGAGATTCATTTTAAAGTTGATCTTGTTTAGAGTTTTCCTTTCAATGGTTCACCACGTGATGATGATTTGAAATTCCTAAGATGCAATCTATAATGATAAACAATCTTTGTTTATTTGAGCAATGAAAATCTTAGTTACTAGGGAAAGAAGATAACAATGCTTTTAAGCAAAGAGCAAAGAGCACACACTAGTGCATTTCCCTAAATCATATTTTTGCACACAAATCAAAAAAATGTTAAATGCAAATGCATGTATTTGTTTTCCCTTTCCTTAATGTGAAATATGCAAAAAAGAAAACTAAATGCAGCAAAGATCTGAAATATTTCACTCAAAATGACATTTTCGACAATTTCTTCTTCAAAAGGGAAAGGAAAACTCAAAACGACACTTTCAATTTTGAATAAAAATGATTTCGACACTTTGAATATAAAAGAATCAAATCAAATACTTGAAGAAAAGTTTAATCGATTATCAAGGGAAGGAAGAATTTATGACACTTCTCTTTTTGACACAAAACGACAATTACGACACTTTTTGTATCAAAGTGACAAATCGACTAAAACAACTTTTCGACAAAGGATTGTAAATGAGGAAAAAATACACAAAAACATTCACTAATCCTAAAGTAATCGAGGCTGATCTAAGTGGTGCAAGTAAGCTTTAGTAAAGAGGCACTGTTCATTTGCAGCAAAACAACCAAACAAAACTGAAAATAGGTCAAAAACCTCAATTTCTAGATGGAAAAAGAGTTCAGTCAATCATCACACTTAGGATTCAAAGAAACTGAGATGCATCGCACTTACTGCACTCGGGAGGTGCTATGCATACTGAGTCACAATGGAAGACAGTGTGATGGTCCAGGGAGCACAATTGAAATGGGTTTTGTCTCAAATGTGGAGCTGTTTTCAATGAATTAAGTTGGGTTTTGATGAAAAATGATGAGCAAAGTATGATGGAATGTCTTGAGAGGTTACTGAGCTACCAAAAGGGCATCTAGATGTGCTTGCAAGTCAAATGTTTAATTCAAAAACTAAACCAGAGATTGACTGAAGCAACATTCATCTACTATGCAATTGCAGAGAAAGAGCAATTCGAAGGCTACTTGGCTGACTTTAGAATCTGTCTATAGTTTATCAAATTGAACATAGAACAAACAATTACAACAAACAAACATCTATTTGTTCCACAGTGGAGTTGCCAATTGGTTTTAGGGAAAACTAGTATTCCTAAAGAATGCTAGCCCTCTAGGTTTGGCAACTACCCTAGAAACAACAGTTTAAAGCAATTCAATGATTTCTTCTATGCGTAACAGATAAGAGAAAGATAATGGAACCAACCTAGAACTTCCACTTAATCCCTTGCTTGCTCTCTTTCTCCTTTGGCAGATCCTGCAACTCCTCCCATACTTAACACACTTGAAGAGTACCTACACAAGTACAGCAACAAAGAACCGTCAAAGCATCATGATCTATTACAACATAAACATTACAGGATCATATATATAATGAACAAATAATAGCATTCACAAATGATAACATTCACAATTACACAATCATATGGGAGAAAACTTGATGAGCTTTATTAATCGAAAGGAGAATTACAACCCAGTTGTCTGATCCAGCATCATCCTCCTAGCTTCAATCCTTCTTCACCTCATGAAATAACAAGATCACACTAACAAGAATACAATGCTCTCTCCTCAGTTACAAACTATCGACACTTCCTTGCAATTCACAATATTCCAACCCCTAGATCTCTTGGATGAGGGATCCATTTATAGATGTTTGGAAGGGTGTGAGTCATCCATGGGGTTTGATTAGTATCGTTCCACTTGTTATAATTGGTTCCACAAGAGAAGGGATTGGAGATGATTTCCTAGATCCCTTATTCATCCTTGGGCAAATTCAGAGAGGCAAGTGGTACAGGAGTAGTTTCTAGAAGATTCCATGAACAACCAATTGACAAATGTCCCGGACATTTGTCCATCCTCGCCCATATCACCCTATAGAAGGCCTAAATAGTATGCATCGCACCCTTGCAGTGTACCACTCAGTATGCATCGCACTTTGCCAGTGTAGCAGTCAGTATGGTTCAAGTTAGGCAATTTCTGGATGGTTTCTCAGATGGAACTTTTGGGGAATGATGTATTCAGATGACTATGTTCCTTTAGGGTATGAAACAACTCTTTTAGGGGTTGATGAGCCCTAATACATCGACATATAAGTTTGGGGTTGATGTGCCCAAATATTACTATAACAACAACCCTTTCAGACAGTAACAAAGATACATAGATACATACATATATATAAACATTGGGAAAAAACAATCATGGTCTTGTCAGACAACGACATACATACACACATATATATATATACATATGAACTTCAACATAATCATGATCATAACATAATTACCAGATATCAAGGTCAAGGTTAAGAGAACTTCGTTTATTCATGCAACACATCCAAAACATTAAGAATACTCATACCCAACATAGCCAAGGTATCTGCCGCCTCAGATCCATTTACTTTACCTTTTTGGTTACCTTTCTCATGACTTTACTGCCACCGTCCATTCACCACAATGGACCTAGCTAGTCCAACTGACTATCATAGTCTTGCCTTCCGTTGCACTTACTCATTCACAGAGCTTCATCTAAGTCTTACATTACTTGTCGGGTACCACACAACTTTCCTCGAGCTCTATCAACTCTTCCTCTTCCCTAATACAATTCTAAAGACTCAAAACAATAAAAGGAAAAAAAAAACAACAACAAGAAGACCATGGAAACCAAAGCAATACGACACCACAAAAAAGTGGCATGATCACGCACTAGACATAAAGAACTACACATCAAGTGCAAGAAAATCATAAAGACAAAAATCTTAAGACTAATAGTAGACACCAGGACTCAATCCCCATGGTTCCCAGGGAAAACGAAACTTGAGCTTCTTCAATATTTCATGGCAGTTTCTTTCCGTGCAACTTCCTGCATCATGTTGTCATTAACACATAATTGTTTGTGCATAAATAAACATAACAATACACTAGTTACCTCATCTTGTTGTGCCAAGCACAAATTTTTTCAACTGAACACATCCACACCATCTCTCAAGGGATTACAATCCTTTGACATATCCACTTGTAACTAAATACTAGCTAATATACCTGTTGTAGCTCCCAGAGAAAACCTTGTGATGCTTATAAGGCCAGTGCTTGGGCACATCTACATTGGTGTGTCTCAAATGATTTATAGGAAACTGGAGACATCACTTATATATATATATATATATCTAAGAGATGGATTGGTTCATTTATCCAAAGAAATAAGACATGGATTTCTGGTACTTCTTCAGGGTTCAAATCTCAGAAATAAGCATAAAAGTAGTGGAGGCCAAGTGTTCCAAGGTCTTACAACTTAATAAGATTTTGCAGAGTAGATGAGAGAGGACAAAGAGAAGGAGAAACTCATCACATAGAGCATAAGGATTCAAACATTCTACACTTAACACATAGAGCTTGAGGCATTAAGGATTTCTATACTTATTTGAGTTACAAGCATAAATAATGAATGAAGGAGGAGCTGAAAGATATAATTTCAATAGTACACATAGGCATATTCATAAACAATGTTGAGACAAATGAATCTATGAAATAGTTACAAGCATTTGCATTAACATGTAGATACTAATGGATGTGTGAGGGAGATTAAAATATTTCTAGCAACTATAATTGCATGAATTAAGGGAAGAAGCATGAACATAAAAATGAGTTTGAAAAAGAGAACACATACCGTAATACTTGAAGGGGGAATCACCACTGTTTCCATGATATTCTGAAAAATCTCTGTATTACAAAGAGATATAGTATGAAAATAACATGGAGTGTCTTCTATAGAATTTATGAACCTTTTCTAAGTCTTACTTTCCCCTATTTATCTGGAGAGGGGAGCAAGAACATACATTACAACAAAAATATCTATGGTCTAGATCCAGTTGTCAAATCGACTAGCTATATCAGTCATGAACTGCTCTATGGCCCAAAAATATTACAAAATTAAATGCCTCCTTGGAAGGAAGGCATGTTACATGACAAAAATAAGTAAATAACTAGACATAAAAGTAAATGAAAGTCTTTGTGTCCATCCTGTGAGTGCCTCTACCTCATGCTATAATTTTTTCACAGTATGGCCTCCTGTGTTGCTCAACCGACCCCGTCGCTTTTTCCTTTACTGCTAGGATTCCTTTTTTCTATGAAGCGGGGGTTGGGTCAATTGTAAGTTCCTATCTTGGCGGTCTTTTGATGTGTAGAGGGATGGGGCTCCATGCTGAGCCATTAATCTTCTTGAGTCCCGTGTACTGCTCCAATGCTATGCCATGCTCCATTTAAGTCTTCTAGCTGCCAACCCATTTGCCCATTAAACATCTATACTACACTATTGGTGCCTTGATGTAGTGGGTGATATGCATTCCAATGTAACAATGCAGTCCCTCAAGTGTGATATTTTTTCCTCTAAAATAGGCGAAATGGGCATTTTTGATTTCCCCCTTATCCCCTTTTATTATAGCCCCTCATGTGGCTTTCCTCTTGTGATTAGGGGTTGGAACCAGGGGCTTAGCCCTTAGATGCTAATGCCTTCAAGCCCATGTCTGGGATCCTTTTCCTTTGTATCACAAAATCCCGCATATCGACGCTTTACCCTGCTTTTTCCTCAAGCTTCTCCCCCAGACACTTGTGATCAATGATCTGCAGGATTGGGCCCTCCTAAGACATTGCAATCGCACTACAGGAAAGGGGGACCCTCTACCTTTCTCCTTAGCGTGGGCCGATAGTCCAAATGTGGGATCCTTATAGATCATGCTGTAATAACTAATCACATCTGGGGGGGGATTTTCCCTTTGTTACTTGGAATCCTGCATCCCAACGCTTGATGGCCTTTTACCTTTCGCTTTTCCCCTTAACAAGTGCAATCACCTATCTGCGGGGTGACATCATCACTGCCGCATGTCACCCTGTGAGTGGTGACACGTGGCATCTGGGAATGGCCCCATTTCACCCTTGAAAATGCTGAAAAGAGTGACATGTGTCCCTCGTACGGCTATGTCACCCTTCATACTGTCGCGTGGAAGAGAGAGAAAGGGGGCTGTCTGCCTTGGTTTGGCAGGCATTCCCTTTGTTAATGAATTTCGGCCTTCCCCAGAACTTTTACTCTATACCACAAAATCGGCCCCCACATGGTCTTGGAGTGAAAAACCCCCGATCAGCCGATATTGCAGGATGCAGGATGGAAGGAGTGTAGGATTGTGCCACGTGGAGGAGAGAGAAGGGGGCGGTCTGCTCTTGCTTTGTCCCGTGTTCCCTTTGTTAAAATTTTCTGCCTCCCCTGCTGATGTTACATTATAATGTAGAATCACCCCTTGCAAGGTCTTGGAATGAAAACCCTGCGGATCTGCTGATATTACGGGATGAGGGGTGGCGGGAGTGCAGGATTGCGCCACATGGAGGAGAGAGAAGGGGGCCTCCCGCTTGGGTTTTTTCATGGTTTCCTTTGTTAAACTTTTTCGGCCCTCTCCCGACGATTTCACATTATATTGCAAGATTGGCCCCCACAACTTTTGGAGTTTTCTGTGACTGCGGGACTGCTGTGACAGTTGATTTGAGGGATGTAGGATTGCCCTCATACTTAGCCATTTTCTAGGTTTTCGAGGCTTTCCAACGCAATCTTCAACGCACTCTAACTTATGATCTAGGAGTCCTTTTTTAGACTTCTATATACCATTGGAAAGCTCTTTCTGAGAACTAGGCACTGGAGGGGTCTGATCAAACTTTGAGATCTTCTGTGGCCTAGGAAAGTGGCTCCAAACTTCACTTCTCTTGGGAAACCTTGAACAAATGAAACCCACCATGTAGTGAGTGACAACATTGGCTCCAAACAGGGATGGTGCCTTGTTGGCAAGGTGCTGAGAACCTGCAGAACAGTGTCCTTTCCTTCCATTGGGAATGGAGTTATTCTTAAACAAAATATAATTATGTGAAAAGGACTTTTTTTTTTGATAATAAACTAAAAAATTCAAATAACTATTTCAACACACACACACCGGATATTTACAATGAGAAAGAGACAAATATATCTAATTTTGAAAATAAAATTTTTGGAACTAACCATTTACAGGTAGTTCCAACAATTCACCATCTAATGTTTCAAGCATTAAGTGTTGTTTCCCCTTTCTTCTGCATTCTTAAAGGGGCTAAACCATAACAGATCAAATTTCCCATGCTTGCCTTTGTCTTCTTGTCGGACATCCCACTTGAGAACTAAATCTCCTTGCTGAAGAGGTCTATCCTTAAACTTCTTGTCAAACAAAGATTTTATCCTTTGTTGGTAGTTTGAAAATTTGGTCCCCACCTGCTCTCTATTCTCGTGAAGCTCCAACAACTAATTTATCCTTATAGTAAAGGTGCTTGAATCTTCCTTGACTTTTTGTAACAACTTAGTTACTGGCATCGCTAATTGGATCAGGAATACAACAACCTTGCCATATACTAGCTCAAAAGGTGACTTTCTAGTGGATCATTTGGGCATTACAGAGTTAGCCCACAGAGAAAACTTCAGTTGGGAGTCCCAGTTCCTTTGATTTTCAGTGATGGTCTTCTTTAGAACCCTCACCACAGTTTTATTAGAAGACGCAGGCAAGCCATTCCCTTGAGGGTAGTATGTAGTGGAGTGTCCAATAATGATATTGAATTTATGGCAGAAGTTGGTGAACTTGGAGGATTTGAAGACCTGTGCATTATCAGTGATGATTTTAAAAGGACACCCAAAGCGGGATAGTATGTTCTCTTCCATGAATTTTATCACCACTGAGTTAGTAGCATTTCTAGCTGGTATAGCCTCTACCCACTTGGTGAAATAGTCAGTGGTTGTTAAAATCCATTTGTGTTGGCCACTAGATGGTGGGTTTATTTCTCTAATGAAGTCCAATCCCCACTGTCTCAAAGGCTCCTCTACGTGCACAGGAATCAGGGGGAGAGGACAAAACTTCTGTCTTTCAACAAACAATTGGCATTTCTGGCATGACCTAACCTAAGAATAAATATCTCCAAAGAGCATAGACCAGTAGAATCCTGCCTTGACGATTTTGTGTGATGTTGCCTTCCAACTATAGTGTCCTCCACAGACACCCCCGCAGAAATCCTTGATCATTTCATGGGTTTCTTCCTCAATGAAACATAGCAGTAGTACCCCTACCAGATCCGTTGGATATAATGTATTTCTGTGCCTGCAATCTTAGACTTCGTTATTTAGATCTATCCAATCCCAATGGGAATCTTAGGAATAAGAGGTAATGAAAAATGTTCTTATACCTGGGTGATCCCTCATATTTGGCATAGATCTTCTACTCATCTATTTTAATTTAGTTCTGGTGATCCTATGGTCTGCCTTCCTTTGTGATTAGGCTTATACCTAGAGCTTAGCAGTTGGATTTAGATAAAATCTTGGCTAACCCCTGGTTTTTGATGATCTTGGTAGGATTTATTTCTAGCTCATATTCTTGTATTTTAGCTATCCACCTACCCCTCTTTCCTTCGCTGTCTCCTTGCACTAGAATGTCCATGACTAGAGTCATTGGGATGAACGCTGTGATTCCTGATTGCAACAGATAAATATGAAATGACTTCAGTGCCTTAACCAGTGCATAGGCCTATTTCTCCAATACATTATACTTCAGCTCAGCATCCCTTAGGAGTTGACTGAAAAAGGAAATGGGTTGCTCTTATCCTTATTTATTTTTTTTAACAGCACAACAACAATGGTATGTGGAGAGGCAAAATAAAATATGTAGAAAGGCACATAATAGTCGGGGTTGACTAGCACTAGGGCCTCAACCAAAGCTTCTTTGATCCTAGTGAAAGAATGGTGGGGGACAAAGCTCCACTTAACTTCATTCTCCCTCTTAAGCAGGTTTGTGATACCTTTGACTATCTTAGCATACTTGGGTATGAATCTCCTTAAGAAATTTATCCTCCCCAAAAAGGCTTGGAATTGTTTCTTGTTTCTGGGCAAGGGAATAAGGATGATGGATTTGACTCGTCTAGGATCAATATTTACTCCTTCCTATGCTACTATGTGTCCAAGCATCTTCCCCTCACTCAGGATGAACTGATATTTCTTAGGATTTAGAGAGAGGCCATACCTCTTGCACTTCTTGAAGGTGAGCTTTAAATGGAGGATATTCTCTTCATCAGTCTTAGAAAACACTGTGATGTCATCTAAGTAGACTAGCACGAATTTATCTTGCTCACCTACAAAATCTAAGTCCATAGATCTCTGAAATGTGGCCCTTGCATTTATCAACACAAATGGCATGCAAGCATACATGAATGTTCCCCACGGGGTGGTGAAAGCAATATTTTTCTGGTCCTTAGGGTGGACTGCCACTTGGTTATATCCAAAGAATCCATCCATCATGGACATTTTGGCTGCACACACTACCTTCTACAATATATTATCCATCTTGGGCAGAGGGTAGTTATCTTTTAGATACGCCATGTTTAAATTCCGGAAGTCCACACATAGCCTTATCTCTCCATTATTTTTCTGGACTAGGACCAAATTAGCCACCCACTTAGAGTATCTTAAAGTTACTATGATCTTGACCCGCAATAGCTTCCTTACCTCCTTTTCAATGGAGGGGAGTAAGAGTGGATTTATTTGTCTGAGATTTTATTTGCATGGCTTTATCCCACTCTTCAGAGCAATCTTATGCTGAATGATATTAGTATAAAATGATTTCAAACCATCATAAGACCAAGAAAATACATCTTTGTAAGTTTTGAATAGATCTAAATACCTCTGTTTGTATTGGCAGGGGATTCCTTTGGATAAACTAATCATCTGGGGTTCCTCCTCTGATCCAATGCTACAGTCTTCAACTTTCTAATCCTTCTCTGGGGCCATTTGTTTGGAAGCTATTTCCTATTTATTGAAAAGTATTTCTAGTGGAACAAGTCCATGAGGGATAGTGTTCCCTTTTAGTTGCAAATATTTTTGCCTAGCCACTGTGCCTTTCCATGAAGTGGCTTCTTGTTCTACTTCTTCTTCTTTTTGATCGATGGTGGAGTGGGAAAACTCCCCAACGAATTCTATGAATCTTATCACCTAGTCATCATCTTTGAATACCTGCCAGTGTTTGACATTTTTAGGTATTGAAGGTCTGTGTCTAACTTCTATCTCATATATGAGGAGTGGATTTTGTGGGGGCCTGAAAGTGCTTGTAGCTACTGCAAGAGAGTCTGCCATCCTTTTTTATTCCCTGGGTATAAACTGGATGTTAAAGGCTAGGAAGAAATTGTCAATTAAGTCCCACACTTCATTTCGGTACGTCCTTAGCCTGGGGTGTTTGGCTTGGAATTGGCCTCAGATCGGCCTTATGACTAGCTCAGAGTCTCCATAGACCAATAGGCATTCAATGTTAATATTTCTTACCATTTGTAAACCTCAGGAGCAATGCTTTGTGCTCTACCACATTGTTGGTCACCTCAAATTCGAGCTTGAATGAGAGGGGTAACATGCTACCTTCCAGAGATACTAACAATATTCTAGCTCCATTCCCATATTTTGAGTTTGCTCCATCGAAGTATAATTTCCATACTTCATTTTCATTTGCTCATAAGTGCTCTAACTACCCTATTAGGTGTACCGATGTATCCTCTAGGAAGGTCTCATATTCTTCTAGGAACAGACATGAGATGTTGCTATCCTTCCCATGCACCGGGGAGTTTTCTGAGCCTTTAGTTGGGGTCACAGTTTTCACAAACCAGGATTCTTTGTAAAGCCTCCTTTGCTCACCTCCAAAAGTGGGAATGGTGGCATAAGTCAGATCTAGCTTCATAGATCCACCCACCTTGGAACCCCAAGATCTAGATAAGAGCATTCCAAAGCGCAGAGGTATATCAGCTACCACTATATCCATTACCACACTCTTCACCAGGATCTGAGCCAAGTTTACCACCAGATCCTTTATCATGCCTAAGCACTTTACTCTCTTGCAGTCAAAGGAGTACAGGTCCTTGTATGGTCTAGTGATCTCTAAACCCAACTATTCCATTACTAATAATGGCGTGAGGTTGTGTGAGGCCCTGGAATCCAACATGCAATTATGAAACAAAAGGTCATGGATAACCAAAGTCACATAGAAAGGCACAATAGAAGTGTCTAACTCTTCCACATGCGGCCCAAAAACAACCATGGTCTTCTCCTCTTGAAGGTTCAAACTATCATGGGATGGTGTAGAGGTGGTTGGATGCATGAATTGAGAGACTTGAGCTTTGTAACGAGGCTGCTTTAGAGGCTCAGTTAGAGGAATAAGGATTTTTACCTTTTCCAGCTCCTTCTGGAGATTGAATGTATGTTGGGTCTTTTCTATATCTCCTAGCTCTGTTCGTTCTCCCTTCCCACTGGAAGTTGTATGTAGAACATGTGCCTCCTTTTCTGTGTGCCCCTTAACCATTTCTCTCCTTATTTGTAGAGACTCTTGTATTGGGTGGCTCTAGATGCAGCTTACCTTTCCCTTTGTCTGGTGCTGGAGGAACCACTTGGGGAGAAACTTCCCCTTACCATTCTAGTTCTCTCCTACTCTTCTTTGAATATCTTAGTTTATACTTACATTGTGGCTGTGTTTGCATGAACTATGAAAACTATTTCCAATAATAATCCATATATTCCTCCTCTGTTGCTGCTTCTCTATGATGAATAGCCTCTTGGTGAGCCATATTCTCATGTTCTTCTTCAGCAAAACCAACATATATATTTCCCTACATCTCCTATGTATCCGATTATTTTTCATTGGGACCATCTTCCAAGTATAAGGGATGAGGGATCTGATCAAGCTTCTCCTTTCTTTCCCTTGGAAGTAGTTGCATTGGAGGCCTCCTATATTGCAGGTTATAGCCCCAATTGTTGACTTGAACATTATGCTTGGAGAGGTTCTTGTTCTCGATTTTAAGATTTCCAACCTTTTGTGATAAACTCTTGATGAGTTTGTCCAGATTGTCTCGCTTCGGGTCTAATGATTCTCCATCTCGATCGGAGAGGATGCCTATTCTTTTCCTCTTTTGGGTTCAATAGGTTCTTACTTTGTCCTCGACTTCCCTTCCAAGGCCAGATATTTTTTCACTTCAAGAGCATGGATCTAAAGTTGTTATACAGTGGTAAACTTCCTTTCTCTCAGGTTAAAACTAATGTCGGAGTCAAAGGCTCCCGGGACAACCACACGAGCTACAACTAAGGGAGGCTTTATGTTGGCTGGAAGGTTATTGAACTACTTATTGAATCTTTTGATAAATTATGAAGTATCCTCCAACTTTTTTCTTATGGAATTAAACTCAGTGAGGAGGTACTCATGATTCCTCTTTTCTCCCCACTTCTGGGTGAAAGAGTTTTGAAGTTTATCCCATGTAGTGATGGAGGCATTGGGTAAGGATTTGAACCATTTTCTAGCGTCTCCATTGAGGGATTGTACAAAAAATCTCATGGCGACATGTAGTTGTTCCACATTTATGTTCTCGGCAAAAGCACTAAAGGTTTCAATGTGACTCTATACCATGTTATCATCTTTCCCATTGAACATAGGCAGATGGTTTAAGTAGTCCCGGGGCATTGCACTCAAGGGCTGAGGTAGATCAAGAGGTGCATACTTATTTAGCAGAAAGCTTGGAAGAGCCATCTGGACTAGTGGAGGGGGGTTAAAATTTGCTTGAGGGACTGGGGTCAAGATCACAATGTTTGGAGGGGAAAGAGGGTATGTTAGGGCCTTAGGAGAAAATCTTGAATAATAAGCAGCAAATGGCCGAGAACTAGATGAGGGTACTTCAAAGGCTAGTGAGATGGTAGCACAGTCAGGGGGAGTTTTCTCTTTCCAAACTTTCTTGAAGATCAAATTTTCTGGATCAAATACAAATGGGGCTTTTTGCGGGGATGTATTTAAGTGAGTATGAGGCCTTTTAAAAGCCAAAGTTATGAATGATAATGAGGCGGGTGTGGAGTCACCAAGGTGATGTGAATGCAATCAGAACATAGTTCACTCACCTAAAAAAAGAGTGTTCATCTTGTCATATCCAAGGCGAAAAATCCTTCAATACGTTCCACAGAAATGATGCCAAAAGATGTTGTAGTTCCTAGAGACCACCTTAGATTTCTTACAAGACCAATGCTTGGGAACATCTAGATTGGTGTGTCTCAAATGATTTATAGGAAATTGGAGACATCACTTATGTTCTATAGACACACACACACACACACACACACACACACATATAGGAGATAGATAGGTTCATTTATCCAAATAAATAGGACATGAATTTCTGGTATTTCTTCATAGATTTAGATATCATAAATAAGCATAAAAATAGTGGATGTCGAGTGTTTCAAGGTCTTACAATTTAATAAGATTTTGCAGAGAAGATGAGAGAAGACAAAGAGAAGGAGAAACTCATCCCATAGAGCATAAAGCTTCAAACGTTCTATACTTAACACATAGAGCTTGAGGCATTAAGGATTTCTATACTTATTTGAGTTACAAGCAGAGTAATGAATGAAGGAGGAGCTGAAAGCTATGATTCATGTGTTGCAGATTAAAGATATAATTTCAATAGTAAACACAAGAATATTCATAAACAATGTTAAGACAAATGAATCTGTGAAACATTTACTGGCATTTGCATTAACATGTAGATACTAATGAATTTGTGAGGGAGCTTGAAATATTTCTAGCAACTGTAATTGCATGAATTTAGGGAAGAAGCATGAACAAAAAAATGAGTTTGACAAAGAGAACACATACTGTAATACTTGAAGGAGGAATCACCACTGTTTCCTTGATATTCTGAAAAAGATCTGTATTACAAAGAGATACAGTCTGAAAATAGCATGCAATGTTTTCTATAGAATTTCTGAACCTTTTCTAAGTCTTAATCTCCCCTATTTATCTGGAGAGGGGAGCAAGAACATACATTACAAAAAAAATATATGTGGTCTAGATTTAGTTGTCAGGTTGACTAGCTATATCAGTCATGAATCACTTTGTGGCCCAAAAATATTACATAATTAAATGTTTCCTTGGAAGGAAGGCATGTTATAGGAAAAAAAAAAGTAAATAACTAGACATAAAAATAAATGAAAGTCTCTATGTCCATCTTGTGATCGCCTTTGCCTCAGGCTATAATTTATTCATGGTATTGCCTCCTGTGCTTCTCAACTGACCCTATTGTTTCTACCTTTATTGCTAGGATGCTTTGTTCTGTGAAGTGGGGGTTGGGTCAACTGTAAGTGCCCATCTTGGTAGTCTTTTTCTGTGTAGAGGGATGGGGCTCCATGCTGAGCCATTAATATTCCTGAGTCCCGTGTACTACTCCAATGCTACACCATGCTCCATTTAAGTCTTCTAGCTTTCGGCCCATCTACCCATTAAACCTCTATACTGCATTAGCGTGCCTTGATGTAGTGGGTGATATGCATTCCATTGTAACAACGTAGTCTTGTAGGTGCGAGATTTTTTCCTCTAAAATAGATGAAACGAGCATTTTTGATTTCCCCCTTAGCCCCCTTTATTATAGCCCCTCGTGTGGCTTTCCTCATGTGACTGGGGGTTGGAAGGAGGGGCTTAGCATTGAGGTGCTAAGGCCTTCAAGCCTGTGTTTGGGCACCTTTCCTTTGTATCAAAAAATCCCACATATCGACTCTTTATCGTGCTTTTTCCTTAAGCTTCTTACCTAGACACTTGAGATCGCTGATCTGCAGGATTGGGCCCACCTAAGACATCACAATTGCACTACAAGAGAGGGATAGCCTTTACCTTTTTCCTTAGCATGGGCCGACAGTCTGGAAGCAAGATCCTTATAGATTATGTCATAATAACTAATCGCATCTGCAGGGGTGGGGGGATTTTCCCTTTGTTACTTGGAATCTCGCATCCTGACGCTTGATGGCATTTTACCTTTAGATTTTCCCCTTAAAAACTGCGATCTCCGATCTGTGGGGTGACATCATCACTGCCACATGTCACCCAGTGAGTGGTGACATGTGGCACCTGGGAATGGCCCCATTTCACCTGTGAAAATGCTAAAACTAAGTGACATGTGTCTCTCGTATGGCCACGTTACCTTCCGTACTGCCGCATGGAGGAGAGAGAAAGGGGGTTGTCCGCATTGGTTTGGCAGGCATTTCCTTTGTTAATGAATTTTGGCCTTTCCCAGAACTTTTACACTATACCGTAGAATCGGTCCCCACATGGTCTTGGAATGAACAATCCACTAATATTGCAGGATGCGGGATGGTGGGAGTGTGGGATTGTGCCATGTGGAGGAGAGAGAAGGTGGGCATCCCGCTCTTGTTTTGTCTTGTGTTCCCTTTGTTAAAATTTTTCTTCCTTCCCCAACGATGTTACCTTTAACCACAAAATCGGCCCTTACAAGGTCTTGGAATGAAAACCCCATCAATCCGTTGATATTGCAGGATGTGGGATGGCGGGAGTGCAGGATTGCACCATGTGGAGGAGAGATAAGGGGGCCTCCCACCTGGGTTTTTTCATGCTTTCCTTTGTTAACCTTTTTCGGCCCTCCCTTGATGATTTCACATTATATCACAAGATCGAACCCCTTAAGTTTGGAGTTTTTTGTGATTGTGGGAGTGTTGTGACAATCGATTTGCGGGATGTAGGATTTCCATCATACTTAGCCATTTTATAAGTTTTCGAGGCTTTTCAAGGCAATATTCAACAAGCTCTAACTTCTGATCTGGGAGTCCTTTTTTGGACTTCTATATACCATTGGAAATCTCTTTCTGAGCACTAGGCACTAAAGGGGTCTGATTAAGATCTGAGATCTTCTGTGGCTTGGGGAAGTGGCTCCAAACTTCATTGCTCTTGGGAAACCTTGACCAAATGAAACCCACAATGTAGTGAGATAAAAATACCTATCAAGTACATGTTCATGAATACACCATGTATCCACATAATGTCAGACAAGATTAAGTTTAAGAAGACTTCCTGTATGTGAAGCACTCATTCGTTTGGAATTACGGTTTCCAAACCTAGCCAAAGGAATTCTTGCCCAATTCCTTTCTTTTACCTTTTTACCTTGTTGGAATCGAGGCTTACTATGCGTTGTCACCACACCCGAATGTTAGTTATATAAACACATCAACTATTACCTTGTCACACTACTACCAAACATGTTTTCTGTAACTATTCACACATGTTAACCATATGTTCCAAATATCGAAACAATAATATCTAAAAAATTGAAATCAACATTTAACAAAACTGAAAATCATGTCATAATTCATATTCAACTCATATTCATTAGACATAATGCTATAGCTACCACCTACTTACTCAAGTACATATCAACTGTCTCAACATATATGTGTTAGTACAACCATCTTAAAACAAGATCATTTGAACACATACTCATATCGGGAAATTCATTAAAAATTCAACCAACTTGCAAACATACCATCTTAAATAAATCAACTAGACAACATAATCAATTATTCAAGTACCAAATATATGACATAAGAAAACTCATACCTTAACGTATCTCCGGGGAGGCTATCTTGTTTGCACAATCAAGCTAGTTAGCACAATATAAATTTTCAACACATCAGCTTAAACATAAATAAGATCATGCTATCCATAACAATCACTAACTAACATGTTCACATCATAAGCTCATAATCTTTTGTCATTCATGCATAACAATCACATATGTATGATCAGTCTAGATTAGTACGACACCATATCACAAATATGTCGGCTCATACCTGAATATTGCAACCATAACCATGAGTATAGGTAAAACCCGGTTAACACAATACATATAACATCAAGATCTTCAATGCAATGAACATAACCATCACGCATATGACCAATCCAAATTACAACATCAATATCTCAATGAAATAACCCTAATCATCAAGTTAACAACATATAACAACAATATGTTATATATCATGCTCATCAACAACATATAACCTAATCATCAATCTATCTAACCTAACCAACAATAACAATGCATACAACCATAGGTTACCATCATTCTTGACTATCTAACTCATGTGCATATGACTACACTACTCATCTAGAATCTATCATATATGCAACCATAACATCAAAAGACATGTACATAAACCTAATGCATGTAACAATCCTTGACTTACATACCTGCATTCCCAACATGCAAACCTATATGATGATCTACTCCTCCCACGAGGTCCAATGCTGTAACTTCACTTTGATGATCTACATTTCCTGCTCTACCTCATTCAACACATTAGCACCATAACATACCAATAGCACCATGATGACCTAAATTACATACTATGAATTCAAAAGGCATGTTTTACCTACTATTCATACATAACTATAACCAAGACAATACATGCATAATGACTACATATAGACATATAATACATGAGTACCAAACCATATACACCTCATTCTAGGTAGAGTCTAATCATCAATGCATGACCATATCAACTACACAAACCATGAACTCATGCATGATGACAAACACTACTCCATTGTACACATTTGCACATGCATCCATCAACATGCATAAGAAATGGCTAATCAACAATGCATATGCATGAATGCATGTAGTCGAGCATAAGCGATCAATTCTTGTAATCACCCTACAAGACTAATACACGTAATCAAAACATACAGGAACATAACCTATCATACAAGGATGTAAGTAGGCGACATAAAATCAATATGTAGGTGGCATATAACCATATACAACTAGTCACATACTCATGATAGATGCATTCCACAAAATCAATATCAAATTCTCCATGATAACCATACTACAACCATAATTAATCATCGAGAAAATGAAACAAGCACATGAAACGCAAGTGTGAGAGACACACATGCAACTAACATTCATGCATGACTAACACACATCACCCATCTAGTTCGAGAGTTGAACCATGCTCTGATACCACTCTGTAACACCCTCCTCCCACATCCACCCAGGTAACCATGCCAATCAGGGCAAACATGAGATGAGAGGATACTATGATCAGATTCGATCTCCTATGTGACCTTAAGGAAGTGGAACCGACAGAACATCACATGCAGTCATCCAACATCCTCAACAGAACCCTTAGGAGACAAGTCAACAACTCAGATGACCTATCCTTGGGTCCCATTGCTTTTCTAGATCTCTTATGCCATAGTTTCTCTCATGCTATGGGCAAGGGAGTGACCAACAACCTAAATTCGTTCTCACAAGATTTCCTACTAGTGACCAGAGACCAAAATTGTCTAGCGACCCTAGGATTTAAGCCACTTTTTCAAGCCCAGAGCCCAGGTCACTGCCAGAATGGAGTGATAGCTTAGAATTAGTACCTATATAGAAACAATGATGCAAAAGAAATAAGTTGAACAAGACTATAACTTGACCCCTACTAGCCATGACAGGCATTTCATCAAACACATCATCAACAAGTAACCTATAGGTGTGAACAAAAGAATTAAGTGTAGGGATATCTTATTTATCTGTGAATCACTATGAACCAATGTTCCCTCATGTCATTTGCTGCACTATCATCAATTAGGTCATAAACACATTATCCATTCATGTACAAGTAAAAAAATGATGAGAGACATACATAGATGCTACCATAAAATGTACATATAACCAACATAATAGGAACAAAAATACCATAAACATATCATCCATCAAAATCCACATATATTTACACATGAAAATCAAGGGAATGAGTTTCTCATTAATGAATGCAATGAACCAATCGGAGATGGGACTACCATGTTCCACCCAACCATAGATTGGATGAGCCAAGTATCTCTTTAGCTATCACCCCCATGCCGTATTATAAGCATGAATGTGGGACTCATAGAACACACCAAGAACACCAATCAACATGGATGCCACCAGAGTTCTCCACCCACACCGTGAGGAATTTGAGTGCCTCCTAGTCTCTTAGACTTTACCATGCATCTGCAGTCCGATCAACGAATCACTGGGCCCTACACTTAGACATACTCACCAGGATTTAGCATGCATCCCATCCCAGAATCACTAGGCCCACTGGAGAGAAATCCACCTCTTGGATTTATCGTATATCCCACCATTCACCAGAAAGGATTCCTAGGCCCACTGAGGCACACAATCTGGATTTACCACAACCCAAAATCTAGTTAAGGGAATCAGGGGTTACTAGGCTAGTGGCTTCATGATCCTCAATCTAGTTTAGGGATCACTCAGACCATGTGTTTGTTAATTTGGAGATACACTCCACTCAGCTTCGAATCCAATCTGGCCATCCCACATAAATCGAATGAGAGAACCCATCTCATCACAGCTATCAGGAAATGACAAGGATGGGCTGAAAATACTATCACACCTAGAAAAGCCCATGTCATGGTAGAAAAGAAACACATGAAATCCCATGCATGCCAAATATAGCAAGGAAAATACACATACAAGTCGATACTTGCAATGAAGCTTGTTGTAGCTGCTTGATCCTACCTTTTCCTGCTTGATCTTTTCTTCCTTTTGCCTTCTTTCCCTTTCTTGCTCTAATGCCAAAGTGATCCAAGAAAACTCTGTGTCCAAGAGTGAGAGAGAGAGAGACACAGAATAATGAGAGAGATCCAACACTGAAGTGATCAAGATGACACTAACCAAGCCTGCCCGCTGATCCTTAGAAGCCTTTTTATCAATGAGGCCTCTATTTTCTTCAATTTCCATTATTTTCCTTCATTTTACTCCTCACATGCAAATTGGGACCTTTCACCTTCCTTTTCTCCTAATTTCCATTATTTTAATAAATAAATGTGCCAAAAATTCCATTTTTCCTTTCCATAGCTTTAGCCATTGCCTTTGCTAGTTTCCTTAGCAATAAACAACCAAATGAACTCCCCCTAGGATGTCCTATGACCATTCATCTTGGAATACGTGTCCCGTATTCAACTGTGGTTATTATATATTTTTACATGGAATTTTCACCAGGGCTATTACATCTGTATCTTCCAGTTTCTTCAGCTATCCATCAAATGTAGGAGGATTGAATTTCTTGAACTCATTTGGAAAGTACCCCCTCTCACTCCTCCTGTAAGGATGATGGTGATGATGACCATGATATCTATCTAGACCAGAAGTAGAATAGAACCCATAACCACTACCTCTCCTATTAGGTGTATACAATCATCTGCTACCTCTGACCGTGTCATCCTTGTCCAGCCTGTGCCCTGATTGAGACCTGTTTCCATATGCCCCATTAGTCCTTTCTTCTTGCCCATAGCTGATCTATATATGTCCTGATCTCTATTAATATGATAATATTTGAAGGATAACCACATTGACCTTGTCTTTCTTTTCCTGAGCTCTGCCAAGTATTTCATGTGACTGAATTATCTTGTCATTATCTACCTTGCAACTTCTGTTTTTTTCCTTCAGGCTTCTCAAAGTATCCGCTATGTTAGGAGAGTACTGTTCCTCATGCTACTCAATTGATCTATAAGTATATTCACATGAACTATAATCCACCATTCTGCTCGTCATCTATGATATTCTTCTTCTTGCAAACATACCATGTTAGATAAACTAAATATTAAAATAGTCAAACATAACTTAGTGAAGTTTATGGGAGGCTATCTCATCTGCACAAATCAGTCTAGATTAGCGTGATATAAATGTATATACTTATAATGACACCAACATATCAACTTATTGACATCATGCATGATAACTCAAATGTAACACAAACTATGTACATGACAACCATAACCATTGCAATGTGTGCATATGACTGACATGCATGCATAACAATCACATCCTGCCCAACTAATCCAAGGGTGTGAACCTAGAAGCTCTGATACCAATATGTAACCACCCCTCCCCACATTTACCTGCTTTTATAAGCCCTATGGGTAAATATGAATCTAGGTGCTAGTATGACATGACCCGACCTCCAAGTTCTAGTTACGAAAGTGGGTCAACAAATCAACGACTTTACTGACATACCTTAGAAACCAAAGACCACTCAGAAGGATGCAAACTACCCTAGGTGGTTAATCGTTGAGCTGGAACTCATTTTCAATGTCCTAACACCCCAACTGTGCACACATCAAGGAAAAGGTGTAGTTATAGGCCTCAAACTACACGCATATGCCTACTTCCATGCAATTATGACCTAATTTCCCTAATTTAGTGCTTGTAGTCCCGAGATCTGAGCCACTTTTCCATGCTAACCTCCAAACCACTGCCCAAAATTTTCTGTGACTTTCAAAAATCATATTTAACATGACGAAAAAGATAAACATTCAAACTTGAATAAGAAACTTGACCTGGACTTCCTAGAACACACTAGACATTTCGTCAAACATATGGTGAGCATGTGAATTATAGGCCATGAATGCGTATCTGATCTTAAATCATTGAAATTCATCTAAAAATCACTGAGAAGGTCTAACTCACTCTTAATTAGATTAAAAAACACTTGTTATCCCATGTATTAATCAACAATTCAAATACTTATCAAATCACGAACAAGAGCCATAACTAGAGCACACCATAGAACCATGCTTATAAGAAACATATAACTAGAATATTAACCATGAAAGAACAACCATCAAATAAACATAATAAAAAGCACAAGTGCTCATAGATTACAATAGGAAAATATATCTTATTAACTTTTGCAAAATCCAACCAAGTCAAGTAACTTCCACGTACCACCTGACCATAGATTGATTTGAACCAAATATTTATTTCAGCCAATCATCCCCATGTGGCATATTCCAAGCATGAATGTGGGATCTCATGGTATAAACCAAGACATAATTGACCAGGGACTCCAGAGGTTAAACCACCTGCACCATCAAACTACCATGATCTCACCTAACCTGGTCCTGAGATCAGAAAACCAAACTGAGATTGGATGCCTCCGAATTTATTCACCATACCTTGAGGAATTTTCTTGTCTCCAACCACTTGTTGAGGGATTCCTAGAGAAAACTGTCTCCACCCCCAACCTTTGGGGATTTTACTAAGACCACCTCACCTGGTTCCAAAACATTATGGAAATCCAAAACTCAACCAATAATGAGTCCCATCAGACCATGCCTATCCAGGAAATGGAAAGGTAAGGCTAAAACCATTGTCAAACCAGGAAAAACCCATGCCAAAGACAACAATTGAACAAAATAAGCAAATGCATGTACCATGTATTCACACCTCTGCTAGGAAATCACACATGCAACCTGCAGAAGTGTTTTATTAAACCTTCTCCTTTCTCTCCTTACTTGTCCTTTTCCTTCCTTTTCTTTTCTTTGCTTGCTTTCTCCTCTTAGTTCTCTATCTCTCTAACACTATTCTCAAGCCAAAAACTAACACAATCTAAACAAACAAAAGATGTGTACTAGTTCTCTGATGCCTTTTTATTATTGATGTCTCCTTTTTCTTCATTTTCCTTCTAATTGTCTTAGCATACAAATATGTGTCTCATCACCTCCATTTTCTCCTATTTTCCTTTATTTTCATAAATAAATGCCAATTATTGCCTCTTTTCCTTTTCCAATACCTTTTGCGATTTCCATGGCCATAAATAAACTAAAAGTGGTGCCCATTGTATTGCTTTCCAAACATTCATCTTGGAACATGTGTCCCATGACCTTGGTCTTATTTTGCCTTTATTACATGAACTTTACAACTACATTGGAGATTTATTGAGCCAGTTTGAAATGGCCAAGTGAAATCATTTGACTACTCCAAAGGAACAAAATTTAAAGCTCACATCCACTAAAGAAAAATAATTTGAGGATGCAACAAAGTACAAACAATTCGTAGGAATTCTCAACTACCTGAATACTACCGTACCAAACATTTCATTTGTTGTTGAAATTCTCTCCATGTTTATAAAGAAATATTGTGAGCATCATTGGTCTACTGCAAAAAGAGTTCTAAAGTACTTGAAGGGAACTCAAGACTTTGGATTTAGGTATACACAGGTGGATGCCTTTAGCTTGATTGGATACTCTGATTTAGATTTTGATGGAGATAAGGAAACTAGATTATCTAATTTAGGTTATGTTATGATTCTTGGATCAGGAGTTGTCTCCTAGAGGTCACGCAAACAATCAATTCCAACAAATTCCACAACTGAGGTAGAATATGTGGGAGCAGTTGAAGCAACAAAGGAAATTGTTTGGCTCAGGAATATTTTGGAAGATTTACAAGAGAAACAAGTGCATTCAACTCGTTTTTTGATTGATACCAGTTTTACAATAAAGTTGGCCAAGAACCCAAAGTTTCATGATTGAACCAAGCACATCAATACAAAATAACATTTGATTCAACGTCATGTTGACGCCAAGACTATCCATCTATGGAATTATTCCACAAATGAGAGGATTGTAGAGATCTTCGCTAAAGCATTTGGAAGAGAGAAATTTGAAATATTCATAATGATGCTTGGACTCAACAACATCCATTTAGATTAAGGGGGGAACATTGACACCTAATCTTTGGGATTAGGAAAATCATGTAAATAGAAAATAAAATACATTGGAAGATGAATCCCAATAATCTCCATCTCCTTGTATATATCCATGTTTTTTATTAATGAAAAAACACAATTCATTCGTGGAGTTACTCTCTTGGCCTCATAATAAACATGGACTAACAAATTTTAAATTTATTACAAAAATTTGTGATCATATGAATTTCATAATTAAAGGAGAAATAAAATATTAAAAAACACTGATTAATTGACGGTAGTGGGTGTTGGGAATACATCCTTCATCTTATTCATTCATCAATGGAATTATATAGGTTATACCATGAACCATACTTATAATAAAGAAATCAATGTCTAACATTCCATTTAAAGAAAAATGTAAGAAAACTCATTATCAAGCTTATAATAAAGAAACCAATACCTAAAATTCCATTTAAATAAAACAGATCACCTAAATTATATTTTAAAGAAACCTACAACCTAAAATTCTAAATCAAGTTTGAATCTATATATGCCTGTAAGATCACAAAAATCTTCCTCAGGGTTACATAAAACCAATTTTTTTTAGTGTGTAAAAAAAAACACTGTACATAACCTAATATGAAAGAGATGTCTAGTTATATTCAATTTGTAGCTAACACATGACACTTTTAAAATATTATAAAATATTAAGTAAATAAAAAAATATAATGTTAACTTATAAATGTGTGAGACATTAATACATCTTCATTTGTGATGTGTAATTTGAGCAAGATTATAAATTATCTACATAAGATGATTTATGAAATATTCTTTGTAATATGCAAAAGAATATGTAAGCAAAGTATATCTCTACCTTTAATTTGTATTGGATTATTATAATTTTTGTCATCTATCTCGATGCTTTCATGGTGGAAAAGGTGAAGGAATCAATTTATAGGACCATTTTTACTGGCAGGACATAGTTTGGCAAATTGGGGTTTGAACGATTTAAGAGTAGTTTGAGGACTGAAACGATGTTTTTTAGGGATTAAAATTTTTGTACTTAAGTGAAGCACCCTTTTTCCCTATTCTACACACAAATTCTTTTCCAATGGTGCATGAATCACCTCAATTTGAGTCCGTATGGAAAAGTTGTGCCACTCAAAAGTTGAAATTCCTATTTTTACCACCATAATTCGAGAAGATGCCATGTGAGGCCACATTACTCACGAAAAATGGACTAATCACATGATCATGATGAAGAATATTATAGAGGAGTCAATATTGTAACTTTCGCTAAGATTTGAAGAAGCCAAACGTAACCACTAGAAGACTATTACAATTATGCTATAACTAGAACAATAAGAGGAGAATGGGTTCCATTCTATTCGAGTGCATTTTGTTCCATAGATGATCAGAGTAGTTGATAAAGAGGATTTATGCATTGTAGCAGCCCACTTTCCATAGGTTTCATTTCATTTTACTAGCATCCATTTTCTATTAAGATAAAAAGAGTAGAGCAGCCTCACCTACCACCTGGATTTTCTCACAAAAGAGTTTCCGAAGATATATATTGTGTCAATTGTGGGTTGTGAGTTTTTATGTCATTGTTCTCTATTTTCTACATAATTATAATTTGCATGCATACAATAGATAGCAATTATTAATTTGTTGATTTCCTAAATGGAAATAATGCTGGAATAGTCGTCAACAAGGGAGAATACCTAATCACAGGCCCCAATTAGACCTTCTTTCATTTAGAGTGATAGTCTATGACTGATATGTGTGACTAGTTTCCACTTCGAGATAAGGAATTTTTTCTATAATATATAGACATCTAATTGTTGTCTGTATTTCTATCCTTACATTTATATCAACATATTTCATTTTCTTTATACTGAGTATTAATTATTCTAATATTAAAGAGATTAATAACTAGAATGATTGGAGCTGAAGAAAATAAAGAGATTTTTTTCTAAAATAGAAATAAAACATCTAGTGATTACAAATTTACCAACATATTGATCTATAGTATAACCATTAAAAATAAAACTCACTGATCAATTAGTTATAATAAAATCTTGGCATTCTCATATTAATAGACAAGATTCTGTTGGAAATACTGAGGGGGGGTGAATCAGTATTTCTTTTTAATTGTTCTAGTTATTACCAAAAGCATATATATATGTATATATATAGAACACAGAAATTGACATCTGGAATTAATGCTTTTATTAACACAAAATTGTGCAATGAAGTAAATACAATATAAGTATATATTTGGTTGTGATTAGTTGCTAAGCTCCAACTTGGACTTGAGTGAGGCTCCAACCTCCAGAGCACCAACTCTGTTTTGCAATGGTTCTGCACTTAGGAGCACCAACCCCTAAGGATGCCAGTCCTATTCAGCACTGAGGCTCCAACCTCTTGGGCTCCAAACCAAACCTGGTATAAACTGGTATGCTGCTAATCTCTGTTTTGCTGAGGTTCTCCTTCACCTCCTACTCTCCTGCCTCTGCTACTTCTACTGCCTCTCACTGTGGTTATTCACCACCACAAAAAAAACCATAGTTCTTTGTTTTTCTAGTTTTATTCATTCCCCATGCCTCTGTCCATTCATTTCCGCTTACACCGCCTCTTAGGCTTCCTCCTTGTCATTGCGACTTCCTCTGTGCTGTGCGAGTTCATTGACTCTCTGGGGACACGTAGATTCATTTGACAGGTCCAAACAATCCACGGAGAACACATCTTCCCGGTTTACCGTGACAATGCTCCTTTTGGCAATGATTGCAGGCATACACAGAGTTTTTTCACTAGTTTAACGGAGATGTTGTGTCCCGATCATGATCATAATCGCCATGATTTACCCCTTTTAACTGATGTTCAACCTTCTGAACCATCAGAACAACCATTGTAAGCCTTTCGGCCTAAAACACTCCATGCAAGCCAAATATTTCATTACACAGAGAATATGAGAAAAAAATAGTCAAAACGATGAAAGGGTGGACTTCAGGAAACATTATACCCCCACCTATTCTTGTATCGGGTCTGGTCCATATCGCAATCGGTGCTTTAGTGTGGCAGGTCTTCATAATATGTGATATGTGACAAATGTGATGACAAATTAGGTCATATTGTAATGTGCGGCGGGTCCTCATGGATATGCATCGTAGTCGGGATTTTCCCCTGGTGGAGGTCCGATGCGATATCACTATCCACGATCACAATGGACCGCTTGACATATTGTAGCGCCTGCTTTCGAAGTGCTGATGCGATTATCGCTATCGGTGATCACAAGTCACACAGGGTCAAGGCTTGACATTAACATAGACCCCTCATAACGATGCGATGTGCCGGACCCGATACAACTCAACACTCCCACGTATAGAGTTTCAAGTCCACAATCTGCCTTCAATAGTGTATTTTCCCTAGAGCCAAGTCTTCTGCCTCCAATAGTGTTAAGCCTATGTATATGGGCTTTCTATCCACCGATAGTGTTAAAGCATGCATACATGGGTTTTACAGGCCCGATAGCATAAATGTATATATATAAGGTTTTGCGCCTCCGATAATGTAAAAACACATATGTATGATATATGCTCCTCCACCTGTATTTGCATGCATATAGTTCTTTTGTGGCTCAATAGCTCCCAATAATGTACATGCACCCATTGCTTCTCTGTAGATCTGATAGCTCTATTTTGGCATATATGGTCCCCAAATGCTGTTTAAATGCATGCATATATATATATATATATATATATCTGAGTTCTGCTCCTCTTGGCTTCGTCTGCTCCTCTTGGCTCATTATATCTGAGTTCTGCTCCTCTTGGTTCTGTTTGCTCCTCGAATATTGCCATATTGACATCAATGACAATCTGTGTCCAACAATCTCCCCCTTTGTTATTGATGGCAATATTCTTCTGCTCTCCCCCTTTGACATCAATGGCAAAGGAATACATATGGACTCCCCCTGTCAAACTGCTCCCCCTATCCCGGTACATCTTTATGAATGAACTTGAGTGGTGATAAAGAGATAACCCCCATCTATTGACACAGATGTTTGAATGCTTCTTGAGGAAGAGGTTTTGTGAAAATATCAGCTATTTGCTCCTTAGTACTGATATAGTCCAGGACGATGTTTTGTTCAGCTACTTGCTCATGGAGGAAATGATACTCGATTGGTATGTGTTTGGTTCTTGAGTGCATCACTGGACTTTTGCTGAGACTAATAGCACTTGTGTTGTCACAGTATATGGTAATCGGTTGATATGTACATATGTCGACATCTTTTAGAGCTTCCTTCATCCATAGTATCTGAGTACAACAATCTATTGCAACAATATACTCAGATTCGATTGTGGATAATGATATGGATGATTGTTTTTTGCTGAGCTAGGATACTAAATAGTCTCCTAGGAAGAATGCATTTCCACTAGTACTTTTTCGATCATCTATACTTCCAGCCCAATCAACATTGGTGTATGCAGTTACAGTCAGTGTTGAGCTATTTGGGTACCAAAGACTGAAATCAGAAGTTCCTTTCAGATATCCGAAAATTCTTTTTACAGCTAATAAATGGGATTGTTTGGGAGCAGATTGAAATCTTCCCACCATTCCTACTACCTACATTATGTTTGGTTTTGTAGTTGTTAAGTATAGAAGGGCTCTAATCATTGACCTGTAATGAGTTGCATATACTAGAGGAGAGTCATCATCTTTGCTCAATTTGCAATTTTTTGTCATAGGTGTGCTCATGGGTGCATAGTCCTCCATTCCATATTTTTTGAGCATGTCTTTTAGATATTTGCTTTGAGATATACACAATCCTTCTCTGGTTTGAGATACTTGAAGTCCAAGGAAGTGAGACAGCTCTCCTATCATTAACATCTCAAACTCTTTTGACATGTTTTGAGAAAATTCATGGCTCATTTCATCATTATTACTAGAAAAAATTAGATCATCGACATAAACAAGAGTAACTAGTAACTTATCTTCATCTGTCTTTATGTATAGATTACTTCCAACCACTCCCTTTTTGAAGCCTTGTTGTTGTAAATACTGATCCAGTCTTGCATACCAAACTCTAGGAGTTTGTTTCAACCCATATAAAGCCTTTTTCAACTTACAGACTAAGAAGTCCTTTCCTTCTGTTAGATCAAACCCTTCCGGCTGCTCCATGTAGACTTCTTATTTGAGTTCCCCATTTAGAAATGTTGATTTCACGTCCATTTGATAGATTTTGAATCCTTTTGAGCAAGCAAATGCCAAGAACATCCTGATAGCTTCCATACGGGCTACTGGTGAAAATGTCTCTTCAAAGTCAATTCCTTCAATTTGTGAATAGCCTTTGTAGACAAGCCTCGTCTTGTTTTTGATAACTTGTCCTTCCTCATTCATTTTATTTTTGAACACCCATTTGGTTCCTATTATGTTTTTGTCCTTTGGACGAGGTACCAACTCCCATGTCTTGTTCTTCTCAATTTAGGATATTTCTTCTTCCATGGATTTTACCTAATGAGGATCCTTACTTGCTTCTGCAAATGTTTCTGGTTCTATCATAGACAGAAGGGCAATGACTTTTCTCTTTGGTGTAATTATCATCCTTCTTTGGGTCTGCACACCTTCATCTCTATCGCCAATAATCTGCTCTTATGGATGATATCTTTGGATATAGTTAATATTTGAGGGGGTATGAGGTGGTTCTCTTTCCTCTTCTTCTTCTTCTTTAGGTTCTTCTTCTTCAATGAGAAAATCATCTTCATGTTCTTCAACTTCCTTTTTAGGAAGATCTTCATCAACCTTTACATCAATGCTTTCCACTATTTTCTTCAGTCGATAATTGTAGCACTTGCAAGCGTTGCTCCATGTAGAGTATCCAAGAAATATCCCTTCATCAACCCGAGAATCAAACTTTCCTGGTGAGCCATCATTGATTTTTATGAAGCACTTACTTCTAAAGATCTTGAAGTACTTCATTGAAGCAGTTCTTCCTTTCCATAACTCATAAGGATTTTTCTTCACAATTTGGTCTTAATTGAGTTCGATTCAATGTATAGACAACTGTCCCTACTGCTTCTCTCCAGAATTTAGGCTGCAAGTCTGTTGTTAATAACATGGTTCTTGCCATTTCTTGGACTGTTCAGTTTCTTCTTTCAAATACCCCATTTTGCTCAGGTGTTCTGGCAGTAGAGAATTCCCTTTTAATTCCATGAATATTACAGAACTCACTAAACTCGTTTGATGTGAAGTCTCCCCCTTTGTCTATTCTGAGGCACTTAATTTTTGAATCTTTTTCATTTTCTACAAGCGCTTTTAGATTCTTAGAACACTCGAAAGTTTCATATTTATACTTTATAAAATATATTCACATCATTCTAGTATAGTCATCAACAAATAACACAAAGTACCTTTCTCCTTGGAGTGCTTGATTTCTAGTTGTTCCACACACATCAACATGGATGATCACCAAGGGCTTCGATGTAGAGAGCTCCTTTGTCTTGTGGCTTGTTTTGGTTTGCTTTCCATGTTGACATGGACCACATACTGCTTGATTTGGTTTGAACAGCCTTGGGATGTCTCGTACAACTTTGATCTTGCTGATATTGATCAGATTTTCGAAGCTTGTATGTCCAAGTCACTTGTGCCACAACCAACTTTCGTATGTCTGACTCAGGTAGCATTTATTTTCTTGAATCTTGTTCAGAATGTAAATGTTGTGGTGTTCTCACCCCTTTTTCCACAAGTTCCTCTGAGGCAGAGTTCCTCATTTCACAGCCTTTGGTGCTGAAGACAACCTTGTGTCCTTGATCACAGATTTGGCTGATGCTCAGGATGTTGTGTTTGAGTCTGTCTACTAGCAGAGCATCTTGAGCTTTTCCTTTTCCATTGATTAGAGTAACAGTTCCTTTTACTGCAATTCTGCCATATCCACTTCCAAAGGACACATTCCCTTCGTTTTTGCTCAGTGAGACAAACTTCCTTTTGTCTCCTATCATGTGTCTAGAGCACCTACTATCCACAAACCAATGATTTCCATTATTTTGAGCATATAGAGCCAGGCTGCATTATCCATGCTGGAGTTCTTACTACTCATCTTTCTTCCTTTGAGTGGGCAATCTTGTTCATAGTGTCCATTATTGTAGTAGAATGAGAAAATCAGATTAAATTTCGTCAAGGGATAAAATGAATTGAAGGTTTTGATTTGTCCCTGCCTTTTGGGGGCATATGAATTGATTATTCGGTCCTTTAGCTTTAGAGTTTCACTTCTGCGAGCCATGCAATGTTTGGCTTGATGATCGAAGTTTTTACAATGAAAACAGTGTCCAAGAAAGATGGTTTTGTACCTGTTGAAGCAACCACGGTTTGAGTCGATTTCCTTCCTGGGAATTACTCCTCCCTCATTCTTTGGATTTGAGATGGGCCCTTGGTGAAGTATAGATTTGTATTTGCTGTAGTGTCCATGATTTGACACCACATTCTTCTTTGGAATAATTCTCTCTTCATTTTTTGGATCTGGGATGCGCTATTGATAACATACTTTTTCTTCTTTTGGATTGTAGGAAAGTGCATCGGCATAGTTTTTTGCACTATTCTTAGTGCTTGAGGATTCTCTTTTGAAACCTATTCTAGACTTGTCATGTTGAGGTTTTTGATTTTTTAGAATAGTCTCAAGTATCTGAGAGCTTTTACAACCCTTTTTAATTTGCTCCAGCTCCTTTCTCAGAGACACTATTTCGGCCTCACGTTCTTCACAAGTCTCTTCTTTTCCTTTTAGTTTTGCTTCCAAGAGATCTTCTCTTCTTCTTGTTTCCTTGTTTTCCACTTTGAGAGAAATGATTTTATTTGGTAGTTTCTCATTTTCTTCAATGGCGCTTATTAACAGTTCATCTACATTTCCTTCTAGCCTCGAGTCATCATCATCTGCGAGTGCCATGAATAATGTTTCTTGGCTTTCATCATGGTCACTTTCCTCATTTGATTTATTTTTGATGACCATAAACTCATCCTCATCAGACTCATCTTGCTTAGAGAAGAATTTCTTCTTATTGAACCCTTTCTTTTTGTGTGCCATTCTTTTAGAATTTCCTTCATCATCACTATCATGTTTATGAGGACATTTTTCTACATAATGACCTATTTTTCCACATTTAAAATAGATAAGAGGGTACTTGATTTTAAGCTTAGATACTTTCTTCAGATTTTGTACAAATTGAGCCAATTTGGATTCCACATCTGACTCATCACTACAGTCATTCCTTTCTTTCCCCTTCTTTGACTTTGAGGCCTTGAATGCTGCAACTTTGGAGCTTGGGCCACCTTTCCTCATCTCATAGGAAGTGAGGATTCCATGGAGTTCATCCATTTTGAGGGTATCTAGATCCTTTGCTTCTTCTATAGCACTTATTTTGGAGTCAAATTTGTCTGGAAGAGATCTTAATACATTTTGAACAATGGTACTTTCTTCAATTTTTTCTTCCAATCCTTTCAGGGAGTTGACCACTTCAGCTACTCAGAGGAGGTATGCTGCAATATCTTCTTCATCTTCCATCCTCAAAATTTCAAATTGTCTTCTATGAGTTTGAAGCTTTTCCTTCTTGTCTTTTGAGTCTCCATCGTATAAGCCAACTAGCTTCTCCCACATTTCTTTGGTATAGGTACAATGCATGAATTTTGTAAACTCGGAATCAGTGAATCCACTAGTGATGGAGTTCAAGGCCTTTGCATTTGAGATGTAAGCTTTCCTCTCGTCTGGATCTATTGGAAAAGTGGTAGTCATTTGGTATTCATTTTGAACAAAATTCTAGACTGCAGGTCCAAGGGACATTAAGTAGTAGGTCATTCTTTTTTTCCAGAAACCAAAGTTAGTGCCATTGAACAAAGGAGGTCTTCCCGATGCTTCGTGATTTCTCATCATGGCTGCGGATCCTTCTTGAAGCTGTTAGGCTAGTATGAAGAAGCCTACTTTGATACCAATTGTTGGAAATACTTGGGGGGGGTGAATCAATATTTATTTTTAATTGTTCTATTTATTACCAAAAGCATATATATATAGAATAAAGAAATCGACAGCTGGAATTAATGATTTTATTAATACAAAACAGTGCAATGAAATACATACAATATAAGTATATATATGGTTGTGATTAGTTGCCAAGCTCCAACTTGGACTTCAGTGAGGCTCCAACCTCTAGAGCACCAACTCTGTTTTATAATGGTTCTGCACTTAGGAGCACCAACCCCTAAGGATGTCAGTCCTGTTTAGTTTTGAGGCTCCAACCTCTTGGGCTCCAACCCAAACCTGATATAAACTGGTATGTTGTTAATCTCTGTTCTGCTGAGGTTCTCCTTCACTCCTACTCTCCTGCCTCTGCTTCTTCTGCTACTTTTTCTGCCACTTACTCTCGTTATTCACCACCACAACAACAACCATAGTTCTTTGTTTTTCCTGTTTTATTCATTCCCCATGCCTCTGTCCATTCGTTTATGCTTACACCGCTTCTTAGGCTTCCTCCTCGTTGCTGCGGCTTCCTCTGCACTATGTGATTTCACTGACTCTCTGGGGACACGTAGATTCATTTGACAAGTCTAAACAATTCATGGAGAACACATCTTTCCAGTTTACCGTAACAGTGCTCCTTTTGGCAATGATTGCAGGCATACACACAGTTTTTTCACTAGTTTAACGGAGATGTTGTGTCTTGATCATAATCATAATCGCCATGATTCACCCCTTTTAACTAACATTTAACCTTTTGAACCATTGGAACAACCATCGTAAGTCTTTCGGCCTAAAACACCTCGCGCAAGCCAAATATTTCATTACATAGAGAATATGAGAAAAAAATAGTCAAAACGACGAAAGGGTGGACTTCAGGAAACATTAAACCCGCACCTATTCCTGTATCAGGTCCGGTCCATATTGCAATCAGTGCTTTAGTGTGGTAGGTCTTCATAATATGCGATATGTGATGGATGCGATGACAAATTAGGTCATATTGTAATGTGCGGCGGGTTTGCGTGGATATGCATTGCAGTCGAGAGTTGTCCCTGGCGGAGGTCTGATGCGATATCACTGTCAGCAATCGCAATGGACCGCTTGATATATTGTAGCGCCTGTTTTTGAAGTGCCGATGCGATTATGGCTATCGACAATCACAAGTCGCACAGGGTCAAGGCTCGACGTTAACGTAGACCCCTCATAGCGATGTGATGTGCCAGACCCAATACAACTCAACACTCCCATGTATAGAGTTTCAAGTCCGCAATCCGCCTCCGATAGTGTATTTTCTCTAGAGCCAAGTCTTCTACCTCCGATAGTGTTAAGCCTATGTATATGGGATTTATGTCCACCGATAGTGTTAAAGCATGCATACATGGGTTTTACGGGCCCGATAGTGTAAAAACACATATGTATGATATATGCTCCTCCGCCTGTATTTGCATGCATATAGTTCTTTTGTGGCCCGATAGCTCCTGATAATATACATGCACCCATTGCTCCTCTGTAGCTCCGATAGCTCTATTTTGGCATATATGGTTCCCGAACGCTGTTTATATATATATTATATATATATATATATATATATATATATATATATATATATATATATATATATATATATATATATCTGAGTTCTACTCCTCTTGGCTCATTATATCTGAGTTCTGCTCTTCTTGGATCCATTTGCTCTTCGAATATTGCCATATTGACATCAATGACAATCTGTGTCCAACAAACTCATAAACTGTAACATAAACAATTACTGTACATGAGAAACATATTTTTATTTCAAAAAAACTAATTGCAATAATCAGTAGGCAAAGCCTTTGTTACAACATATTAAAAAAAAAGAGTTTAATAAAAACATCCAGCGCTTCAATTTTTACTCACCTCCTCCCTCCCGCCCTTTTTCTCAATGGGCAGATTTCCTATTTATACATTGAATTTGATTTGCCGCGAGGAAATTACATTGATGGATTTGGTACAAATTCAAACTTGGATAATGGAATAAAGAAAAGGCCACCCCTCAAATCTACTAGACTACCAAGAGCAAAAATGATCCTTACGAATATATTAGATCCTTACTAGTATTTCTTAGAGTGTTTGAGGGATTTGTGGAGGTCAGCTTTGATGCCATTAACATACTGCGAAAATGACATACTATAATAGATACACTTTATAACATGAGATACATTATGAAACAAGATAGAATATGAAAAATATAAAAGAAAAACTGTAAAATAAATAGGATATAAAAAATGTAAAAGAAAAAATGTAAATTTATTTTAGTTTTCAATCTATCAGGTATCAAGAGAACAAATCTTTGTGTAAGTAAACATTCCTTTAAGTTTTTTAATTTAATAAAAGTTTTCATCTCAAAAACACTTGATTCTAGCTAATTCAAACTTCAATAATTGCTATAAATCATTTTGCTTTGGATTGACCATACTTGATTCTAGCTAATTCAAACTTCAATAATTGCTATAAATCATTTCGCTTTGGATTGACCATACAATCTTTTGTGAAAACTTTTTATTAAATTAAAAAGCTTTCATATGTGTTTTATAACATATATTTAAATAATTTTTTCCTATTAATATTATCAACTCTATATTAACTATGAAAGGAATTATGTATTAGAAACTAAATAATATTTTAATTTTCAATTACTTTATATCAATATAAATGATATAAATATTTTAACTATTATTACATTGTAATATTTTTTTGGGCTATTAATATTTCTTAAAAGTGTTATATCATTAAAATATTGAAATGATAAAAGTCTAACGAAGAAATCATGAGTGGTAGATTAATTAGTTTGTGTGGGGTTTAGTCCCCACTAGGTCATAAGATCAAATTTTATGGGGAGGGGTTGAGGATGGGAACCACTTTTAGGTGAATGAAACTATCCCAAGTGGCATCCAAGCTAGATTGGACTTAAGGTGATAGCATCCCACTGGTGGGAAGAGATTTCTTCTACCCAACATTGTGGCTAATTTTAGTCTAAGCTTAGGTTAATGTGAGAAAAAAAGGTAAAAAATCCAATGAAGAAAGGTACTCTGTCAGGACTTTATCCTATTTTTCCAAATAGGAAAAAGTGCCTATAGCATGACTTATTATTTGTTCTCTAGGGCAAAAGGTATAAAGTAGGAGGACGTTCATTAGATGAGTCTTAACTGGGTTCCCCATTGAGCTACAATAATAGGATCAAACAATTTCATTATGTTTCCATTAGTTGTACATTTTACAAAGAGTTCTCACATCACACTTATTAAAAAATGTTTCTGCATGTTATGAACAAGTAAAAAATATTAATAGCAGCAATGTAGCATAGTCCCTGCCTCTACCATTAATTAATTGATTAAGGCAGTGTAGGATCCACATTTTATCGTTGTTCAAGAATTCTTTCCACAATCACACTTGCTTTCTCCACACCTCTACATTCCGCACAATGAAAGTCACCTCCACACTTTGCACAACAAAATCTTCTTCTGCAACTCTAAAGAAACAAGATAGCACAACTAAGAAAAAGTTCCTAGAGTGCAGAGAGCTTTTATTGTATGAAATTTTCTCCACACAATGAGAAAGCTTCCAGACATATCTTTTTGCACATAGATTATTTCTTCACACCAAGTACAAATTCACTTTAACAACTTCATTAAATATAAAAAAGAACCAAATTCAACGTATCCATATAAGTTAATTTTAAAGTTTAAAAGAATCAAATTCAATATAAAAAAGTGCTAAGACAAATCCATGGTAAAGCTTTAAATGGTAAAGACAAATTGACATGGCGCATAGCATTGCACTTTAAACAGAAAAATGTAAATGAAATCCTATTCAAAACATGCAATTCAAAATCAAGTTGTCTTTAGTGTGATTTTTTGGAAGTTTTTCCGGTGGGTTTTATGGGTCTAATTTCTCTAAAATCCCGTAGAATTTTTTTGAAATCACAAGTTTGATGGATAACCTCTGCACGATCCAAGTGCCCTAGGGTTTTTCAGGGTGTTGAATCCATATATATAGTCAAAAAACCAGTTTAAATAACACAAATCAAGATTTTACTTCAATTTTTTTCACCAAATTTCAGCACAAGAAAGTCCAAAAAATTGCAAAAAAGCAATTCCATTAGAAATTAGAAAAATTAATATTTAATAAAATCCTAAAAAAAGAGAAAACTGAAATTGTCATTGTTTATGGCTCGCTACTTTAAGCAGAAACCCAAATAGAGCATGATGAAAAAGCTAAAAGGTAATCCGAAAAAAAAGCATGACCGTTGAAAGGACAAGGGGCAGGATACAAAGGCTGTGGAAAATACCTAAATAGCCAATCGAATTTTAACTTGGGTGGCTTTTGGGGTTGATTTTGGTAGCACACTGTACGCAGAAATCATCTAGCTAAATACGTCCAGTAATTTGACACTCTTGCGGCATATGTCAATGTCGATATGTTCATACCTAATTAAACTCTTCAGGAACTCTTCACAAGACTCAACATGTTTGGAGCCCCCCAAAGGTAATTTCATTGTCACTGATTGTAAATAATGTAGCTGGTTCAAATAATTTCAATTAATATTTCGGTGATTTATCATGGATTGTAGATAGTCCAATTCTTTGTATGCCGAAGTACAACTGCATGCAAGACCAACTTTTTTCAATAAGATTGTATTATACACATTCAATTCACTGTGCATTTTAAAATTTCCCTTTCTTTGATTATTCTCTCTTTCTGCTACCGCAATCTCAAATGGTAAAAGGATTACCATAGTAATAACAAATTTGATTTGTCTAAGACAATTTATGCAAAAAGTTTAAATTGTTTTTTTAAGCAGAGATAATCGTCAAAAAAATCATTCACATCAAAGGAAAAGTTCCGGTAACTCGTTTATGCCAGAAATGAGTTTTTCTAGCATGGAAAATATTCTGTATATATAAATCATTAAGCAATGAAATAACATATATAAATTTAGACACTAAGCTTGAGGGTATAACTGATCAACGTTGAGGGTAAACTTGAGCCCATATCTAAACATTAATAGATGTCGGTGACTGACACTTTTTATGCTTCATCACTTCTCCCTGTCACCGATCTACCCATCTCACTCAACCACGTCTAATGAAGATTAAGCGATACTTTAATGATACATTATGTAAAGTGCAAAGGAAGAAAGCTTGATCTGCACTTTGGTACTCTGCACAAATGTATTTAAATGAGATAAAATTGAGTGATGAATCACCCTTCTAACTAATG
This sequence comes from Pinus taeda, assembly GCA_000404065.3. Classification (NCBI taxonomy): domain Eukaryota; kingdom Viridiplantae; phylum Streptophyta; class Pinopsida; order Pinales; family Pinaceae; genus Pinus; species Pinus taeda. Next base: position 56,169 of record APFE030782574.1, read on the forward strand.
TGGCAGAGATCTCAATTATCTATATATCTCTCTCCTTAAATCCAGCTGATGCATGGGGTGAAAGAAATACCTAGAAGTGTAATGTTTGATTAGTTCACTTATCTATTTATCTCTCTCCTTAAATCCAACTGATGCATGGGATGAAAGAAATAACTAGAGGCGTAGTGTTTGATTAGTTCATTCCCTAATGGAAGGGTTTGAAGTTCCTCTCCCTTAAAGTTGAGCGATGCTGAGTGCTTCAATTCCCTACTTTAGTCGACAAGGTCTCCATATCAATTATACTCCCACTTCCAATTGATGTACAAACCACTATTATCATGATTGATATCTGCACATTTATTGTACAACATCGAAATTAAAATTAGAAATTGTGAAAGCCTTTTCACTATCGAATTCTAAACCGATAGTGGGTAGCTAGAAATTTCTGATTTGATCAGGCTCTTTTCGCTGTCGTTTTAGAAACTTAAAAATTTTAGTTGTTTCTCTAGTACGAGAGAACCAAAGGGCAACCCGATTTTTGTTGATGCCATAAAATAATCACAAAGCTTATCATAAACTTTGATTTTAAGAATGACGGTTGAAGACATCGAATAAGGAAAATCTCAAATATTCTCGACAAACTCCACAGAGACTAATGTAAAACAATCCATAAATTAAATATTGATATTATGAATGACTTTGTCCAAGTTCATTTTCATCATCGATATAAGTCGAAAGGAATATGACCAAGGGTGCCATGATATGTATAAGTTTCACACAAACATCAGACCAAATAAATTATAGAATGGAGAGCTTAGGCTTGGGATTCACATGGAGCCTGGAATAAATGCATGTTTGGGCACATGGTCACCCTAGAATTTAATGCTGGTTGAATGTAATGGAATACATGCCAATTGTTGTCTTTTGAGGCAACTGAATCAAGCGTATAATTTAAGGAGTGTAGGAGATTGCATAAAAACATATTATAGGCTCTTTACTTTCAAAGATACTAAACAAAATAGTGTAGTCCAACAATGAATTACATTATTATTACTTAAATACAACACGTCTCTTTTTGAAAAAGGAAAAAAACACATGTTTATGAAACATTATTATTACTTAAATACAACACGTCTTTTTTTGGAAAAGGAAAAAAACACAGGTTTATGAAACTGACTGTTATTGGATCCTCAGTTTACCATTAAGTCATGCAAGGAGCCTGCCCACCTCACACTTATTGACATAATGGTCTTTCAAATGCTTATACAATCTCTACCACTTAAGGATTCCAGTCCCATTCCGTCATGCCTGGAACATGTCCACCTCACACCCGTCAACAGAATGGTAAACTGAGGATCCAATAATTTTCCCATGCCACAACCACTGTTTATGCTATTTATACTTGTAACACCCTCCTCCAGTGGAACCGATGAACCAACAATTTACACACCTCGCTCATGTGCTACAAGACCCCCAAGAGCTAATCCACCACTCCAGGTGCCCAATCCCTGAGTTAACCTAACCTTTCAATGAATTAAACCCCAGTCGCTCCCATGACATGGGCATGCATGCGACTGAGGCCCTCTGGTCACTCCCACAGTGCCTGCAAGGGAGAGACCGCAGTCTTTTTCAGCTTGTTCTATGCTAGAGACTGTGAGATTTAAGCCACTTTCTCACAGCTAGTCTCCAAACCACTGCCTAGAACTTGATGAGACATTCCAAGACAATAAATAACACCAATATAAAACCTCTAACATAAAACTTGATCAATCACTTGACCTAACCAAGCCCAACTATGACAAACATTTCGTCAAACATGTCACATATGTGCATTCTATTGGTCATAACAACATGTATGAGCATAAGGGTCTCATACTTATCTAAGAATCGCTCAGAAGCATTGATGCCTTATCAAATTATCTGCATTATCATCTATTAGGCCACATATTCATTGCTCATTAATTTACAAATCAAAACATGGTGAGAGTCATACATGATCACTATCATAAAACATTCTTATAACCAACAAATAAGCAAAGATATATCAATGAGGAAATAACCATTAAAACAACATAACATCAACTATCTTTACTCATGAATATACCAAGGAAAGAAGCTCTTATTAACATATGTAAAATGGAACCAGGGAATTTCATGTACCACTTGACGATAGAATAGGCTGAACCAAATCTCTCTTTCAGCCAATCACCCCCGTGCCATATTCCAAGCATGGATGTGAGATCTCATAAAACAAATCAATCAAAACCATCTAGGGATTCCAAAGGCCAAACCACCTCAACCCTCAACTAGTGATTCCACCTCTCAGTCAGAAATCACTAACCATCACCAGATCGTTCTCCACCCAAGCTATTTAGGGCTCTAGAACGTTTTTTCCAATCAGGGCTTCCAAGACTAGTAACTCAACCCATAGCTTCCATCGAGATTCCAAAGCATTTGTCCAACCAGGGCTACTAGGACTAGTAATTCAACCCACTAAGGGCTTCTAGAGCATTTATCCAACTAAGTCTTTTAAGACTAGTAACTCAACCCAAGATGTTACATGGCTTTCAGAGCATTTGTCCAACCAAGGTTTCCAGGAACTAATAACTCAACCCACAGCCAAAGGAACATGAGAACCAACAAGAAAACAAAAGAAAAACCCAGAACACCATGTCTATCTAGGAAATGGCAAGACTAGGAAAAACAAGTGTCAATCCAGGCATCCTCTGTGCCAATGACAACTCATAACCAAGAAACCACTTGCATGTGCCATGCATGCTAAAACTAGCAAGGAAACCATACATGCAACTTGATACCTGCAAATAAATCCAACTATAGATGATGATCCCGCTATCCCCTTGCGCTTTCTTTCTTTCCTTTGCCTTCTTGCTCCAAATCCCAAGTTTACCACACTCCTCCAAGAGTGCTCTAAGAAAACTCTAAGTGTCCAAGATTATGAGAGAGAGAGAATAGAGAGAGAGCTCCAACACTGAACTGACAAAAGCTTTCCCACTGATCCTCAGAAGCATTTTTATTAATGAGGTCTCTATTTTCTTAATTTTCTGTTATTTTCCTTCAATTTCCTCCTCACATGCAACATGTGACCTTTCACCTTCCTTTTCTTCTAATTTCCATTATTTTGATAAATAAAATGCTAATTAATGCCACTTTGCCTTTCCAAATCCTTTGCCAATTTCCTTAACCATAATTAACCGAAATGAACACCCACAGGGATGTTTTTTCCTACCATTAAGCTTGGAATACATGTCCCATGACAATGGTCTTATATTTTTTACATGAATTTTTAACTAGGGTTGTTACAGAACCCTCCCTCTCAGGGGAACACAATCCTTGGTGTTCAATGTAACCTACAACCAACAAGACAACTAACAACCAAAACATATTGCCCATGGAGCTTTACAAAATAGCTCATTGTAGTATTTACAATGACCATTATTGAAACATGACAAACATATCGTTCACTGGAGATTTATAACCCAAATCATTACGTTATTTACAATAATAACAACATATACACTTATACAAATTTGTTTCAACCAACAAATAATCATACTTCCTATGGAGCTTTATAAATCTAACTCGATACAATATTCACAATAATATACACATATGCACATTTGCTTAGCAACCAAATAAAATGATACGATGCTTGTATCCACAACAATGGTATCCATAGGCTTACACCTCCACCCTCAAGTAATACCAGGATTCAAGTCCATAATCCATTGCCAAAGTCAAAATACATCTAAAGTCCAACGCTTCAATCTTGCACCTCTTGTCCTCTCAGTGAACAATTACCGGCTCATTGTTCTAGGGTGCACTCCCAATGTGCATATGATTCCATCTGACAATGCTGATGACAAAAAAAAATCAATCCCTAACCTTCCCTTCTCTGCTAAACAGTCCCTTGGGAAATCCGGTGACCCCTTTTTGTGCAGTCACACACATTCCAAGCTCCACTGGCACCCCCATCCCAGTCAGTCCATCCCTTGGAAAGGCTTCCTTGTACTGAAATATACAAAAACCAATGCATATCCCTACCTCAAAGCCATCATACTGGTCATATAATTCTCATGGAAATCAATTCGGACTATTGGGTACCAACGTCCCACAATGGCCCTGCTCCTGAAGAGCTTTACCAACATATTGCTGCTTGTTACAATTTCTTTCACTGCTACTGCTAATTCTTACAGTCTGTTTCAACCACCCCAAACTTTGCATTGCCTGATTTCCCGTACCAAGCACATAACCACCATTAGATTCAAAATAAATTGAAATAAACTCAAATCATACCTCATTGGTAGCTCATTAATAAGGTACACTTGTACTTATGTTCATTTCCTGTCACAACAAGCCAAACCAACTCTTGACCAAATCATCATGTATAAACACATCACACCCGGTTAGCTCAAAACACAACTATCATAGATCAAAATCATGCATCACATGCAATCATCATAAACCATAATCATAAATCACATGTAACCATCATAAGTTAGAATCATAGATCACATGCATAATAAAACCGAAATAAAATACTAATACTTATCCTTTAATCAATCCTTTGTTTCTACCTTTATCCTTTGTCCTTTTCATACACATGTCATATTGGTGTTAATTTTTGAAATTGCGGTCAACATTCCACCTTTGAAAAATCAAATGACTAAGATGAAGATTGCATTAGATTCCTCTTTTTGAGAGGGCCAAAATTGACCTAAAGATCACCCAATTTGATCAAGTGAAAGTTGAGTTATGAATTATTTTATTCATACATGTATTATGGAATGGGTTGGCCCTAACCACATGAGTAACTTCTAGGGTCAGTCTTAACCCCAAGTGACCCTTAGGAAGCCTATAAATATAAGGGACCTCAATATAATTTGGACACATATTCTATTCTCTTTTTTCTTGGTTCGCACAGGTTCGACGAAAGGCATTCGCACAAGGGTCCGAAATCACAAGTGAAAGGTTTTCTCTGGGATAGGGTCTTTTGGATCTTGGATGCTGGCAAAAAATAGAGCATTCTGGTCCCTAGATGTTGGCACACAAGCCTATGAGAGTGACCAAAGACCCATAAACACTGGCACAGAGTCTTATGGAAGTGACTTGGGCCTCAGAGGTATATATGGAGCTATCGGTCCCCGGTCGCTCACATAGAGTGGTCCTGAGAGCGACCAGGCTATCTCGGACGTATGCACAGTAAATTCAAGGGAGAGACCAAGGGTTTTAGGTGTGTTGCACCCTAGTCAAATGCATAAATTCTTCCTGAGAGTGACTGATTAGTCATAGTCACCCTCACACAATATCTGAGAGAGTGACCAGGGAGTTTCAGTCACACACAGACATTGTTGATAAAAGCCACTAGAGTTCAGATCTAGTGTGTGACATCTTGTTTTCAGTTGAATTCACTAATCTAGTAGATTTGGATTTCTCTTTTCTATTATACAAATATGTAGATATTATTTTTAGTATCCGATACAAACATATATATTGGGCTCATTGATAGTGACAACAATGCTCAATAGCATTCGACACAGTGACAACAATATACAACAGTTGACATCAATTTGTGATGACACATTACATTCATCAGTATGAGGGTTTTTAATCATACATGATTAGATCTGTTTCATGGATATAATTATTGTTTTTTTGCATAGATAAAGCTATGAATCATTGTACTCTCTTTTTCTGCATCATTTTATGATGATCTAAGAAGAAGAATATTTGCAAGGGTTTTCTCCATAGTGGTTTTTTCCTTGGTCTTGGATCAATCCTGGTGTCTCTATGTCTGTGCATTCTTTTCTTCTCATGTTCCTTTTATGTTCCGTTGCATTGATGATGATGATGATGATGTTTCTTTCTATGTAATTGCATATGATGATGTAATGGTGTAGATCTAAATAATATAATGATAATATGGGGTGAACTTAATGTATTAATGATGAAATTCAATTATCATAGCAAAGAAGAATGTTGCCCTAAGAAAATTTAACATGGTATCAAAGCTGGGTTGAAGAAAAGTCATGGAGATCACCCCAATGATGACACATTTTATTGAAGCATGAAGAGGATGGTGGAGACAAAAAAGAATTATAGAGTTTGAAGAAAACCATAGGCATCTTTATGATTAGGGTTTGATGGATTATATGAGGTTAGGGTTGGAGAGAAAACACTGGTTTATGGCAAAAACTAGAGATTTGATGGAAGATGCTCAAGTAGTTGTGGGAGATTTGATGAATCCATAAGGCAACATTGGTATATGTACCATGGACATTGATGGCTCTTGAAGATTAGTTCAAGAGGGAGAATATCACCTCTCATTGAAGATAAGTATTTCTTGACTTATGATGCTTCTTACTTGTTAGACTTATGGATCTGATGATTATGTTTATTGCTTGTACTTCCTGCATATGTATTTGAGTACATGGATGTTTCTAACCTCCTTGATGAGATGATATGTGTAGATCCTTCTTGAGGATCATTTTGAGATGCAAATATGGAAAGAGATAAAGAGGTACTTGATGAAAATACGACAAAGTGCTTCAAGCGGCCTATGAATAATGAGTAGGTATTTGAATACCACAAGATATGCTTGGTATGTTGTTTTTTAGCTATTGGCTCAGTAAGACCTAAGGTATGATGAGAATTCACTTTTTTTTAATGGCGCATACATGCATATGAAAGTGACTTGGATATATGTCTCCCATGATGAAATTATGCACTTGGTGTTGAACATTTTTACCTTCTTGAATTCTATGAGGCTATCTAATGTTGATACCGACTGATACACTTGATGTTTGGTTAACATCTATGATCTTTGTTGGATATCTTGATCCTATAAATAAGGCTAGCACCTTGGTTCTAGAAAATGATACTCTTTATACTTGTCATGATGGATTTCATATAGAAGGATAGTTCATTGACTCCTATACACGGGTTTGCTGGTAATTCTTGCGATGAGCATGATTAAAGCATATGGAAAGAGTGATTGACACTTGTTGTCTTGATAAAGCTTTATTGAATGACCTAATTTGATCTCATTGGTCATGAAGAGCATGATAACCTCGACGTGAGATGTATAAGTGTAAGATTTATATTCTAGACCTCTTAATTCATGTGGTCTTGTCTTGGTGGCATATGGTTAAACTAGATGCAATGACTTGATGGAGTGACCTGAAAAAAAATATTGTGTTCATGATCTTTGAGATATGATTGGCATTTATCTACTACTTTGACTCTAACCTTTGATGAAATATTGATGTCATGATGTTGATAGCCATGTGTTTATGATCTAAGAGATGTGTTTTTGCATGACTCAAGTAGAGACAGGTTTCTTATATGAATGAAGATGAATGATGTAGATCCCCAATTAGAGGAATAATCTCTTCTCAAGATTCTTACCCTTATTACTATTTTTATTCTATGATGTTGAAGTATGATATATGTGCTTATGACAGTATTGATCTATAGCAAAGTCTTAGATATGAAGCTTGTACATAAATTAGGGTTTCTACTTTGGACACAGTCATAGATCTAGGATATCTCATCCCTCAACGCATGCATGCTAAGGCCTAGACAACGTCCAAGCAGCTAAAGTCACTCTCATGCTAAACTGAAGGGAGTGACTAGAGGTTTGACTATTTTTTACCATCATCTGAAGCTTTCTGAAGTTGTCTAGACTTTGAATCATGATGTTCCTGACATATTCTGCCACTATCAACTAATTTCTGAAGTTGTTGAGTTAAATTTTTGATCATATAATGAAGTATTGTGCATGAAATCAGATGGTCACCTGGAAGATGTTAGTACCACAAATGTATTGCAGATAGCAACAAGATATTCTAGTAGGAAAAGATTGAATATTTTCCATAATATGAACATGAAGATTGAAATTATGTTTGCAGGTGACTGAGACATACATATAGATATGTCACTATGATTGTGCTACAAGAGGTTGGCATGATTTGGAATTACTAGTATATATAAAAAGTGTTTTTCCATGATGATTGAAAATACATTTGAATTGATGATTGAGGTGTGCTTTGACTATAGATCTCTCTATGATAGAAATTTGGACTTGACCTTTTTCTAGTGATCTGATTTGACAATTGTTGATTTTCCTGATATCGATACTATGTGGGCATGATGAATTATGTGTGTATTAAGAGATTGGCCTCCTTATTCTTAGCACAATGTTTGAAATAATGAGAGTTGTGATTCAACATGAAAGTGGAACTTGCATGGATAATCCTTGGTGTATGCATTTGCACCCATTGACAGAAATGATTGGTATTATGAATATGAGAATGACTTAATCAAGTTCGCATTGATAATGCATGACTTGTTGGCATGATGAAGTCATGATTTAATATGAGCTCCACATATCTCCTGGTTGAAAGTATTAATACTATGATAATGATGACTTTGATAATGGTCATGATCTAGCTTCTAAAATTTGATGAGTTGACTTTATTGTTGATGGTGTAACACTGATTTATATGAGGCTGATTATGTTATCTTAGAAATGCATTGTGCCTATAGAGAGATGTGCCTGAAGCAAGATATCCAATCTAGATATGTCTATATTTGACCGTTATCTAATGAAGTTAGGATGATGAGTTCCAAGGTATGGATTTGATATTGATTATGGTTTTGGTTTTATATCTAGATGATCTACTTGTGACTATTGATGAGCCTTTGATAATCTAAATCATACGGAGATGGCTTATGAAGCCCGAAATGATATATCATGGCATGATGAATCCATTTCTGGAAATAAATTCCATATTGCAAAACTATTGGAAAATGTTTTTGAATAATGTAAATGAAAATCCTTGGATACCCTGATTTGCAATTCAAAGTGTTGTTGCACTTGACATGGCATCCAACAATGTTTTTAAGAATTTATGTTTTATTTTGGACATCCATAAATATATGTATGATGTTCATATAAACTTAATGAATTCATGAGTGAGTTTCTTCACTTACATAGAGTTGCCACCGAGCATGATTTGAAATATTGCATGATGTGTTCTAGTTTTGAGAATGAGACATTTCTCCTATGATATGCGTCTGCATAGATGTATTGCTGATATTTGAGATTATCATTGATAAGCACATTTGGATGTTTCTTTAGTATGTGATCTTCCATGATATCTTGGATGAGAGGTCCATATCATGACCGCGGTCGATCATGATGTTGCTAGCATGACTAGCTGTGAGGTAGGACACAAAATCTCCTTAGAGAGTTGTTTGAGCATGATCTGGATATGACATGGAAACACTGTGATGATTTGATTGGTAGTAAGTCCAATATGTATAGCTAGGACTAAGATACTCGCATACAATTGAGAAAGTGTAACTGTTCAAAACAAGCTTAGGCTTGTGGTTGACACCTCCTTCAGAGGGAGGATGATTATGGTATCCTTTTGTGATTCATATGATTATATATGATCTGACATGATATTTGATTTGATTTTCTATATGAACAGGAAACATTTTCTATTGAGACAAGATGATACCATATTTGAGTATGATGAGAGCAACGCTGATTGAGGAAACTGAGCCAAATATTCTCCCCTGTTTGAGCTCCCAGGGTGAGGAGTTGAGGGGGAAGGGCTATTGGGGTTGAGGGAACTCTGGAAAATAGAGTTTTACCCCTATATGTTACCCATATGGTTAGAGAATTCTACTCCCCTATCTTCATAGGGTCGGAGAATGCTACTCCATGTTTAGTCTTTGCAGAGTATACCCCAGTTGTCATCATACCCATAAGCACAACAACTTGTTGGGAATACCGCTCCTTGTTTGTCCAACGAGTTGAGAGTGTACTTGGGGTGTACAAACTAAGTCGATTATGATGCAAGTGTTCTACCACATGACTATTTAGGGTCATCGATGGGAAGATGAGTAAAAAATATAATGGGTTGAGATAACTTGATATGGTTTAGGGTTGAGGGTGTACTCTCATGTGTGATCCAGTGTCGAGGGTGTAATCCCCTATGTGATGAGTTATCGTATTGCTCGGTATGGGTGGAAGTTATTTCTCCCCAATTTGGTTCTAGGTTGAGACGTGCTCCTTGATGATATGCTCTCCGATGATGATTGATGATGATATTTTGGGTAGTAGCCCACTAGTAGAGATTTCAGATAGTATCCTGATGGATAGAGGGTGGTAGCTTGTTCTCCCCTCTGGTAACAAATTATTCTTCTTCTAGATCCGAGAATGTTTAGCATATGAGTAGGAACAATCAAGAGATAAGCAGGAATAAACAAAGGATAGATCAAGATATACAATGATGATTTGTGATGATGAGACACTTGAGATGGGAATTACATGATTACTACATGACAAAGATGATTTGTGATGATACACGATGACACTTGAAGATTCCAGAATGGAATTTTGTTCAATGGACAAATATTGGTAGGTGGAATTCTCCCTAGTTGAGAGGGAGTGCTAAATTTTGCCACTGTGGTCAAATTCCACCTTGGACAACTCAAATGACTGATATGATGATTTCATTAGATTCCTCTTTAATGTTCACCCAATTTGGTCAAGAGAAAGTTGAGTTTTGAATTATTTTATTCATACATGTATTATGGAATGGGTTGGCCCTAACCGCATGAGTAACTGCTTGGGTTAGTCTTAAACCCAAGTGAATCCTTAGGAAAGCCTATAAATATAAAAGACATAAATATCATTTGGACACATCTTCTCTTCTCTTTTGTCTTGTTTCACATAGGTTTGACACAATTAGTTCACAAAAGGGTTTGAAATCACCAGTGAAAGGTTTGCTCTAGTTTAGGTTCTTCTAGATCTCAGACAATAGCATAGAATAGGGCATTATGGAACCTCGACGCTGGCACACAAGCCTATGAGAGTGACCAGAGACCCATAAACACTGGCATAGAGGCTTATGGTAGTGGCTTGGGCCTCAGAGGTATATCTGGAGGTATTGGTCCCTGGTCAATCACACAGAGTGGTCTTGAGAGCAACTAGGTTGTCTCGGACACATGCACCGTAACTTTAACTGAGCGAATAAGGGTTTTAGTTATGTTTCACCCCATTCGCAAACATAAAGTCTTCCTGAGAGTGACCAAGAAATCACAGTCACCCTCACACAATATCCGAGAGAGCAACCACTGAGTTTCATCTGCACACAGACAATGTTGATGAAAGCAATGAGAGTTAAGATCTAGGGTTTGATATCTTGGCTTTAGTTGACTTCAGTGATATGGTATATTTGGGTTTCTCTCTTCTTTTATATAGATCTATATATCTGTAGATATGATTTGTTAGTATCCACTACAAACATATGTATTGGGCTCATTGACAGTGACAACAATTCTCAGCAATGTTCGACACAGTGACAAAAATATACAATAATTGATATCAATTTGTGATAGCACATTACATTCATTAGTATGAGGGTTTTGATTCCTAGCATGATTAAACATGTTTCATGGATATCATTATTGTTTTGTTGCATAGATAAAGTTATGAATCATTATACTCTCTTTTGTTTCATCATTTGATGACGATCTAAGAAGAAGAATATTGGCAAGGGTTTCCCCATAGTGGGTTTTTCCCTGGTCTTGGACCAATCCTGGTGTCTCCATGTGTGTGCATGCTTTTCTTCTGATATTCCTTTTTTGTTTGCTGCATTGATGATGGTGGTGATGTTTTATTTCTCTTTAATTTCATATGATGATGTATAATGGTGTATATATGAATAATGTAATGATAATATAGGGTGAACTTAATGTATTAATGCTGAAATGAAATTATCATAGAAAAGAACAATGTCGCCCTAAGAAAATTTAACGATTGGTTGCCACACCCAACAAACACCTAGTGCCTTTTAATTTTATTCAATCATGTACACATACACAATGTACATCAAAACACGTACATCCAAACATGGTGTACAACACCACACAATACATACACCTACACCTATAGATAGTGTACAACACAACACATACACGTACTACACAAAGTACAACACAACAAATACACATGTCACGGTACCACAACTACACAATGCACATACATAGTACCACATGCAATAAACACAAAATGCATGACATGCACAAAATACCATGTGTACACTAGTACCACATGTAAAACATGTATATATTACCGCCTATACACAACACCACCTACACAATGTGTGCACAAAATGACATGTACACAACACCACCTGCACATAGTACCACATGTACAACATGCGTACAACACCACATGCATATAGCACCACATGTAAAATCATGCACACGACACCATATGTACATAGCACCACATGTACAACATGCACACAAAACCAAATGTACATAGCATTGCATATACAACATGTAAATAGCACGATAAATACACATCACCGCATATCCAACATGTGCACAACACCATATTCACACAACACCGCATATCCATCATGTGCACAATATAATATGTACACAACATTGCATATCCAACATTTTCATAGCACCATATATACTCGACACTGCATATGAAATATAAACACAACACCATATATACAACATGCACGCAACATCATATGTACATAATACTACATATGCTACATGTATGCAACACGAGTACTGCACATACTAAGACCACCTTTTCCTCACTAAACGACCTTTCTTCTAGTGTCTTTCCACTATTCATGCATGTTCTAGCATCTTGCAAAGCACATTGCTTTCATTCTACTGATGTATCCCTCAGCTTAGCCTGTTCATAACATATACATGGTATAATCATATAATGTCAATTCATGACCACCTGATATTGACCTCATAGATTTTTCAAGGCTACTCTTCCCACTTAATTCCTCATAGCCAGGAACCTCTTCATTCCATTCACCTACACAAGAAATAATTCCTCCACAAGAATGATCCCTGACAACCCTGTCAGACAGTGAAATAGATACATAGATACATAGATACATATACATAAACATTAGCATAAAGAAATCATGATACTTCCAGACAATGACATACATACACACACATATGCATATAAACATTAGCATTAAACAACTATGATCCATGACGACCTTGTCAGACATGACATACATACATACATACATACATGTCTACATATATAAACATTTACATAATCATGATTACAACATAATTACCAGATAGCATAAGGACAAGATTAAGAGAACTCCCTTTATTCAAGCACAACATGCACAACATTGAGAATAATCATTCCCAAAATAATTAAGGCATATGACGACTCAGATCCATTTATTTCATATTTCCTATTACCTTTCTCATGATTGTCCTACCATTGTCCATTTATCATAATGGACCTAACTAGTCCAACTGGTTGTCATACTCTTGCCTTCAGCTACCCTTATACATGCATCAAGCTTCATCCGAGTCTTACATTACCTGTCAGGTTTCATTTAGCCCTTCCTGAGCTCCATTAACTTCCTCGTTCCGAGCCAATTCCCAAGACTCCAAAAACATAAAAGGCAAGAACAAGAAAAATCAACAATAAGAAAACCATGAAAAACCAATAGCAACGCGACATCACAAACAAAGTGGTATGACCATACACTAGACATAAACAAAGCCACAAATCAAGCGCAACAAATAAAAAAAGACCAAATGCACAAGACTAGCAAAAAACACCATGAATCAATCCCCATGGGTCCTAGTGTTTCCAAAGGAAAGCTCAACCTGAGCCTTCTTCAAAATTTCATGGCAGTCTCTTTGCCATGCAATCCCCTGCATCTTATTTCCATAAACACATAACTGCCAATGCATAAATACACATAACAACATACTAGTTACCTTACCTTGTTGTACCAAGCACATTTCCCTGTAACTGAACACGTCAACGCCATCTCTCAAGGGACTCCAATTCCCTTGACAAATCCATCCATAACTAGAAACTAGTTATACCTATCAAATACATGTTTAGGAATATAACACATATCCATATAATGTCAAACAAAATGAAGGTTAAGAAGACTTCATGCATGAAAAACACTCATTCGTTTGGAATTGTGGTTTCCAAACATAGCCAAAGGAATTTTCACACAATTCCTTTCTTTTACATTTTCCTTGCTGCAATTGAGTCTTACTATGCACTGTCACATCACCCAACTGTTATTTATATAAACACATCAACTATTACCTTGTCAAGGTAATACCAAGCATGTTGCCTTGCAACTGCTCACACATGTCAGTCTCACATGCCAAAGATCAAAACATCCTATATATTCATTTGAAATTAACCTTTACCAAGTCTAAAAACCAAGTCATAATCAACTAACAGTCATAAGACATAATGCTACAACTATCACCTACTTACACTCAAGTACATATCAATTATCTCAACACATATGTAATAGTACAACCATCTTAAAACAAGATCATTCCTTTGTGTAATATTATAGACACAAACTCATATAATGCAATTAATCAAACATTATTTTTTTTAATAAAAGTACCATGTTAGATAAATCAATTAGACAAAATAATATACACCAAACACTCAAACACCAAATAGGCGAGTTAAGAAAACTCATACCTCAATGTATCTCATGGGAGACTATCTTATCTGCACAATCAATCTATATTAGCATGATATAACTTCACAATATATCAACTCAGACATAAATAAGATCATGAGATCCATAACGGTAACTAGCTACCATGTTCACCTCATAAGTTCATAAACAATTTTCATTCATGCATAAAAATCACATAGGCACAATCACTCTAGATTAGTACAACATAATATCCCAAATAGATAATCTCATACTTGAATGTCATAACCATAACCATCTACATAGACCAATCCAGGTCAACACGATACATACAACATCAAGATCTTAATGAAATAACCCTAATCATCAAGTTAACTAACATATAACAACAACAAGTTAACATATAACATACTCATCAACAACATATAACATAATCATCAAGTTAACTATCATATAACAATCAACAAGTTAACATATAACATAATCATCAAGTTAACTAACATAAAACAACAACAACAATGCATATAACAACAAGTTACTATCATTCATGACTATTCGACAAATGTGCATATAACCACACTGATTCACTATCATCTACCATGCACGTAACCACAACAACAATAAAATGACAAACCTGTATATAACCCTAATGCATATAATAATAAATTAATTAACATACCTGCATTCCAAACATACAATATCTGTATGACAATATTCTCTTACCCCAAATTCTAGTGTTGCAACCTCAATCTGATGGGCTACACCTCTTGCTCTATCTTAGTCAACACATTAGCATCATAACAATCGACAACATCATGATGACGAAAAGTACATACAATGACCTCATAATGCATGTTTAACGTATTATACATGCATAACTACCAGAATGACACTGCATGCATAACAACATATAGACACTGACATGCATAACAAATGCATATACAACTGACATGCATTCATGACAAACACATCCAAACAACAACATTATCAACTCCTACATGGCAACACAACTGTGACAATAACCACTACCATCTATATATAACAAGTACATAGACCAAAATCATAAGGATATATATGAAACCGACATGTATGCATGACAAACAAATTTTTCCCATCAAGTCCAAGTGTTGAACCATGCTCTGATACCACTATGTGGTATCAAATATCACACAAGGAGAAAAGAAACCAGACACCACCCAAAGAGAATGAAACCCACACTGATACCACCTTGTGACACCCTCCTCCCACAACTACCCAAGTAACTAACCAACTATGGTAAACATGTGACAAAGAGTTAGTATGATATGATTCAACTCCCTAAGTACAATTAAGGAAGTGGAACTGATGAACCAACACTTTACAGACATCCCTTAGGTGCTACAGGACTCCCAGGAGTTAATCCACCATTCCAGGTGCCCAAACCCGAGTTAACCTAGCCTTTCAATGAATTAAACCCCAGTCACTCCCATGACAAGGGCATGCATGTGATTGGGACCCTCTAGTCACTCCCATAGTGCTTACAAGGGAGAGATTGCAGTCTTTTTTAGTTAGTTCCGTGTGAGAGACTACAATATTTAAGCCACTTTTTTAGAACTAGTCTACAAACTGCTGCCTGGAACTTGATGAGACTTTCCAAGACAATAAATGACACCAAGACAAAGCCTTTAACACAAAATTTTATCAAGGACATGACCTAACCAATCCCAATCATGACAAGGATTTCGTCAAACATGTCACAAATATGCATTCTACAGGTCATAACAATAGATATGAGCATAGGGGTCTCATACTTATTTGAGAATCACTAAGAAACATTGATTCCTTATTACTTTAGATGCATTATCATCTATTAGGTCACATATTTATTTTTCATTAATTTACAAATCAAAACATGATGAGAGCCACACATCATCACTATCATAAAGCATTCTTATAACCAACAAATAACCAACGATATATCAATGAGGAAATAACCATTAAAGCCACATAATGTCAAGTACCTTTATTCACGAATATACCAAAGGAACAAGCTCTTATTAATATATGTAAAATGAAACTAGGTTTGGGACTTCCACGTACTACCTGACATAGCCTAGGCTAAAACAAATATCTCTTTTATCCAGTCACCCCAATGCCATATTCCAAGAATGGATGTGGGATTTCATAAAACAAATCAATCAAAACCATCTAAGGATTCCAGAGGAAAAACCACCTCAAACCTCATTCGGTGATTCCACCTCTATGTCAAACATCACTAACCATCACCAGATCGGTCTCTACCCAAGTTGTTGAGGGCTCTAGAGAATTTGTTCCAACTAGGGCTTCCAGGACCAGTAACTGAACTCACAACTACTGCCAAGCTTCCAGAGCGTTTGTCCAACTAGGGCTTCCAGGACTAGTAACTCAACCCACCAAGGGATTCCAAAGTGTTTTCCCAATGAAGGCTTCAAAGACTAGTAACTCAAACCAAGATGTTATAGGGCTTCCAAAGTGTTTGTCCAACCAAGGCTTCCAGGAACTAATAACTCAACCCATATCCAAAGGAACATGAGAACCAACCAGAAAACAAAAGTACAACCCACAACACCATGGCTATTTGGGAAATGGAAAGGCTAGGCAAAACCACTTTCAATCTAGGAAATCCTCCGTGCCAATGAAAACTCATGACTAAGAAACCACATGCATGTGTGATGCAAGCCAAAACTAGCAGGGAAACCATTCATGAAACTCAATACCTGCAAATAAATCCAACTATAGGTGATGATCCCACTATCCCCTTTCACTTTCTTTCTTTCCTTTGTCATCTTTCTCCAAATTCAAAGTATGTTGCACTCCTCCAAGTGTGCTCCAAGGTAACTCTAAATGTCCAAGAGTATGTGAGAGAGAGAATAGAGATAGAACTCCAACATTGAATTGACAAAAGTATGAACTCATAAAAGCTTGCCAACTGATCCTCACAATCCTTTTTATTAATGTGGCATCTATTTTCTCCATTTTCCATTATTTTCCTTCAATTTCCTCCTCACATGCAACCTGTGACCTTTCACTTTCATTTTATTCTAATTTACATTATTTTCATAAATAAAATGCTAATTAATGTCACTTTATCTTTCCAAAGACTTTGCCAATTTCCTTATCCATAATAAACCGAAATGAACACCCACTAGGATGTTTTTTCCCACCATTTAACTTGGAATACGTGTCCCATGACCATGGTCTAATAATTTTTTTACATGAATTTCTAACCAGAGATGTTACAATACCCATTCCTAGTTTCTACTGCCATTGTTGAGTGCATTAAATGCCTCTCCTAGTGAATACAAATGGAAAACTTATCAAATCATATGGGTTATAAGAGAAAAAGAACCTAACTTGTTTGATTCAAAAATAATTTCATAATGGAAGGTTATTTGAATTATCCATCATACAAGCTAAATTTGTTGTCATTCTTCTCAATGAATACCTCTCAAAATTCAGTGAATACTTCTTGGAATATCAATTCTCTACTGTTGCGTGAAAACCTCTTGGAGTTCTTTACAGTTGATGATTCAACTATTCACAACAATAATTAACAATTGACCATATATCGTGAAATAGAATGCCCTTTCATGACATTTCACAAATCAAACAATAAGCCTAAATTTCCATTGCATTATGTGCATGTCTCTAGGATTTTTTTATTTTTTATTTTTTTTTTGTTTATGTAATGTGGAATGTAGAGATGTAGAGAAGTGCAATTAGCAATACCAATGCACCTCTACAATCCACATTGCATAAACAAAATGCTCGACATTGTAAATTGGGTAGGGTGTGGAAAATAATGAGTTTAAAGTATAGTTGACACATTGCAGGTCCATTGAAATGTACCCATCACTAATCCATGTGACCATAGTGAGAGCCCTTTTTTCATTTTTTCTAGTCAATATATTCGCTCTATAATTCATTGTCCTTTTCCTTTCGCTCTCGTATGGAGGAATGAAATTTTCCTGGCTAGTAAGTATAACTCAATATTCATGAAGGACACGATCACTTTGGAATATGTCATTGAGTGGTGGGTGTAGGATGTAATAATGGTCGCCATCAGAACATGCATGCATGGGCACCTAGTCTGTATTTAGAATATTTCCTTCTTCACAAAATAAAATTTAGTGGCCTTGTATGAATAGGAAATTGATATTTGTGCAGAGTGCACATAATCATCTGTAAAAGCATCTTCTCTTTTCTTCCTTGTGGGCATGGGCACTATCCATTACAAAACTAAAGTTTTCCCTCTGTAATCCAATACTACTTGTAAAGAACCCAATAGCCATATTTCAAATTATTGCATCACGAAGATGGAGTAGCATCAATTAATATCAATGCATTGTGCTGTAATTTTTCATCAATATTAACTCATTAGGATGCATTCACCTTTGATACATAGACCAAATTCAACAGCATGACCCAATCACTATCACTTAATTCAAAAGAAAATAATAATATGCAAACCAAAGAAGCGTCCCTTCTGATCTTTTGATCATTGTTGAGGCTTTATTTCTTTGTGAAATAGTGTGGGATAAAGCTTGAAATTCACTATGTATCTATTGGTATGTGCACCATCATTCACTATGTATCATTACTTATTAGCCGAATCCCATTTTTGTTAGTTGAGGTGTATACAAGTCCTTATCGGTCTAAGCAATCCGTTATTCAAACTTGCCCAATCTATTGTTGCAAAGATCAAAGTTCGACATATCAGGATTCAAATCATATACCTTTACTCTAAATGCTCATGGCAACCCTTGTAGTAGTACTCGATTAGAGGTAAAACACAGAGAGGGTTTTGTATTGAATTAGATCACTACACGTTGATAATGTGGAGAGATAAATGATGAAGAATGCATAGTGCAGAGGTAGATTTTATTGTGTGGAGTGTAAAGCCACCTCAGCACCTTGAACAACCATCCTGAACCTTACTGTCTAAATTTATATATGTGATGTCCAATATATATAAGCATGAGAGCTATTTTGGATCTATTATTATGGTGGATGGATAATTATTACTCTCAATTATTTTATTTATTCAAGAGTCTTCCTAGAGGAGAGGCCGTGTTTGTAATTTGATTTGGAGGCAGGACCAACTTTTCTCAATAAGATTGTATTATACACATTCAATTCACTACACATTTTAAAAAGTTCCTCTACTTTGATTATTCTCACCTTTTTCTACCATAATGTCAAATGGTAAAAGTATTATCATGGTAATAATAAATTTGATTTGTTTACAGACAATTTATGCAAAAAGTTTAAATTACTTTTTTTAAGGAAATATAGTTGTCAAAAATTCATTCACATCAAAGGAAACATTCTAGTAACTCATTTATTCTAGAAATGAGTTTTTATAGTATTGGAAATATTTTGTAGATATAAATCACCCAGTAATGAAATCACATATAAAAATTTAGACAATAAAATTTAGGGTATAACTGACTGATGTTGATGGTATAGCAAAAGGTAAACTAGCATACGAGTAAACATAAATATATGTTAGCGATCGATGATGTTTACGCTTCATCCCTTCTCCTTGTGATTGATATGTCTATCTCCCTTATTAGCCATGTCTAATGAGGAGCTTAGTGTAGTGATTTTTTGTCTTGCAAATCTGAGCTTTAATGGACCAGTGCGATAGCAATCATAAAATAGTAGAAATGTTCTTTCTGTTTTTGTTTGTAATATATTTGTCTTAGAAGTCAATTCTCAAAATTTATGCAGTGTTATAATTCTTTATAACTGTGTGGTTTTTGTTTCTTAGTAAATTAAATTAATTTAGTGCTCTATTTGAATGAGCCATTTCATGAAAATACACAAAAAACAATAAAAAACTAGAGACATTGGCATCTTCCATGGATTTAATTATTGAATCCAACATTGTCAAAATAACTTAGATGGCATTTCTCCCTATTAAAAAATGGTATGCTTGGATTTATTACTTACAGTGAGTAGGAATGAATTAATTCAATGAGATGGGGAAAAATGGTCTTGGAATGTTAAATCTTTATGTTTGTGATGCCCATGACTTCAACTTCATTTGTACACTCAACCCGACCATCCTATTGAGAAGGTAATGCATTCCTTCAAGGATGACATATAGGAGGCCAAGATTCTCACCAATTTGATATTAGATTAACAATAAATCTTCTTTTAAATTGTAGATAAGTATCACTACTGACAAGAAACATTAATATATTGTGCAAAGTGTGGAGTTGTGTGTTAGACAACACAAATTGGAAACCAAATTAATTGTTTTATTAATGATTTCAAAAAATGATGTACATAATGCACATATTAATACAATAGATAAACTGTTGATTTAGTTTCCTAAGTTTCTTGGACTCTAATAAGTACTCACCATAACACATACTAACCTAAACTTAATCCCAAGGATTAGGTGTCTAACATTCCCCCCTTAACCCAAAGGGATGTATCAAAGTCCAAGAATGAGAGTTAAAAACACAAAAAATCACCTCAACTAAGAGATGAATGTCTCTCAAAAATGGTTTTCAAAGGATGACCACAAGCTAAGGATGGTGTTTTTTCAAAGAAAACAACAAACAATACTAAAAATGTGGGAGAAATCAAGGTCTCAACCGTGTCTGGAACCTCCATAGCAATTCTCAGATCAATAAAAAATGTAACTCTGGAACTATCAATGTAGTTCCTCGAACAATTTTGAATCTAGCTAGAAGATAAAGTCTTTTTCTAGTGGAAGTGCTCATTCAAAAATCTCATCATGCCAAAAACATGCAACAAGTCTATCTACAACTCTGAATCTAAACTTGAATTCTAGATTGTAGCAGTACAACTTTGATTATCTATGACTCAAGCTTGTTTGAAAAATCTTCAAACTTGTAATAGATGATCAATTCCATCTATTCCCCCCTTGTCAGATACAAGGTGAGAATATGAATTACTCTTCACTGCAAGATTGGTCAATACTCTCGAACATAACCTGTGATATGTCTTGTAAATATTCGTAGCAATTTAGACCAATCCCAAGAAGTAATCCACCCAAAATTATTTTTTTCTCTTGCAATTGTCTTATTTCTGGAACATTTTTTTGAATGGTGATTGTGCTTTTCACAATGCTCATATAGGTGAATATCAAAACACTGATCTTTCACATGTCAATAAATCACAATGTTGGCATGGATCAATTTTTTTTTTTTTTTTTTTTTGGAACAATATCGTCGAGAAATCCAACACTATGAAATTGTATAGGTTTAGAAAAGTCAAGAACATCAAAAGATGTATCCAAAAAATCTTTATTATATCCCAAACTAGTTATGTTTTTATTGTGTATAATTTCTTTCCATAGTCTTTTAAAGGTTTTGTGTTCTGTAGGTTTCACAAATGTATGCAAATGACTCTTGCATACCCTTGCTTGAACATTACTTTCCGCTACATCCAAGTTTTCTTTTGAAATCATTTCATTACTCTGATAATTCTGTGACTCATGATCAAACTCAAAAAAATTGTTGTTCTAGAACAAGTTCATAATTCTTCTTTTGTAATTCATGTAGTTCATATCGTTGGAATTGAGTCTCGAGTTGTAAAAACTCGATCTCCTCTTGTGCATTTTGCAAACAATTTCTAATGTCATAGATGGTGTTTTTCTTGATTTGGACATTGCTATGAACCATAGACTATATTAGACTGCTTAATAACTCTAACTAATCATTAATTCTCTTCATTTTCTTCAACTTCCTATCAAAGAAAACTTACAAACAACTCAGAAAATGGGTGTCCATTGAAAATGAACCAAATACAAGTGAATTTACAATGATTTAGTCAAGTTCAATTGATCATGCACCCAATTACAATGAAAATCAACCAGAATTTTTTTCTGCTAATTTGTTTCAAAAATTCATTCCCAAATAAATCCACAAACATATTTCAACAACAAACAATGGTTCACCTTTTACTCATAAGCTTTCTAGAAATGAAATAAAAAGCCACCCGGATTAACACCAGAGCCAAAAATAAGTCTTCCTATACAATACGATCTATTGTTATCAACCCATTGGCATATCAATTATTTCCTGCCAAATCTATATTGCTACTCATAATATTTTAAATGGCTTTCAATATCTTATCACCCCATCACATTGGGTACATCTGTCCCCTCACATTTACTTCATAATAAACTTTGAATATTTGCCAAATATGTCATATCAAATACAAACTTAAGTACTTTTAAAACATTCCATAAATGAATTCATTTGTTTCACTTTACCACTCTAAAATTTTCTCGCAGCATCAAGAGCTTTATCGGTAAATAAAGCAAAGAATATCCCTGGACCAAATCGTTCGATGAATTTGAAAAAAAATACCCAAGATGATCAACAAATGCAAGAAGGTCCAATGTGGCAAACCTGAAAACAATTTTTTGTAGCAAAACCTCACACTTTTATTTTCTCCATTTTCGTTCACATTAAGGGTTTATTTCTGGTCGCTGAGCAGGGAAATGTTCAAGCTCTGAGCGGGGAAATGTTCAAGCTCTCTTCTCTAATTCTGATACATCAAAACTATGGCATCTCTGTAATTACAGCTGAAAGTCTTTCATAAAATAATGGCGGATCAAACAACAACAAGAGAAACAACAGATCAAACCTTCTCGACCTCACCTCACAAGAGAGGATCACCGCCTTCCAATAACTTAACTATCAGGGCCATCATTTTGTTCAAGTGGGCACAACCAGATCCATCTGGTTTCCATCTGTTGCAGCAAATTCTCCTTAGCTGAAATTCACAGCCAAATTCGTTAGTATGAAAGGCTAAAATGATAACATATCCACTTATAAATTATTTTTCGCTCCCATTGAATTAAAACGGGACAGACCATGGATGCAGTGAACCCAAGAATTCATTTTTGACCCATCATATCGTATTGACATGATTGAAACCTACAAATTTTTTGGACATTTAACAGTCGTTGAGGATTGAATAAATTAGAAAATGGATGAAGACGGGCACGTTAGCACAGTTTCTGTAACAGAAAATAGGATTGAGTGGCCCAGCTAATATATTTTTTTTGGCAGACCCACAAATAACCTTTTGTAAACAACTCTTAGAAAGTTGTTGTATAGGAAAAAATTAAAACATGGCTAAGTACATCATCACAACAACACTAACAACCCAAATCTCGAAAAATATGAATCATGGCAACCCTACCAGTCTCACGGTTTAACACAATCTAAATTTCTTTAGTCTCCTGCAACGATTTAGATGCACATGAGGTCATTCAGATGTAACACATTCACAAGTCTTATCAGTCAGCCATAAAATCTCTCCATGCAAATGCTCAACAACACGATGCACGTAGGGTTCCACACCAATGAGGTATTTTCTCCATAAGGTTGGACAATACACACTTGTCTCACTAAAACAATCCAATGGTCTTTGTCATCTCTTTTTGCACGAAGACGATAGGATCAAATTGATCCACACAAACACGGTATGATCAAGTTGATCCATGCACAACTTCCATGTAAATGTGTCCTCCAACAGGTCCGCGTTGAGAGGCAATGATAAACTCAGAATGCCTGCAAAAATGCTCAGACAGGTATGCTCTCGAAATCCACAAATCTAGTGGCTCATGTTATTTGACAGGGCAGATAAACATGTTCTGATATTATGGTTAGATAACATAAATTGGAAACCACATTAACTTTATTAATGATTTTAAAGAATGATGTACATAGTGTACATATTAATACAAAAAGGTATTTAGTTGATTCACTTTCCTATTTAATTTTGAGGATTAGGTATCTAACAATGCTCAGAGATAGAAACAAGAGAGCCCTTCAGTACTCCTCACAATGTATCAAAGTTAATGCAGAGCATTAGCAGAGATAACAATGTCAAAACATTCACATTCACACAAGTAATGACTACTCACAAAATTAGTCATTTTTTTTATTCTAAAATGATTGGTTAAATATTATCTAAAATAAAAAGCTCTCCATTAAAAAAATTATGTCACATCAAGACTCCCTCAACCAAAAAAATTAGAAATAAAATTATCAAAAATTAAAAATTATTTTTAAATTCACAAAAAAAATTCAAACATTTTATGTTAAAAAAGCAAAAAAAATAGCAAAATAATTAAAATTCAAAACAAATTAACAAAAAAATTGGGGTACCATAGAGCTGTGGTTATGAAATAAAATTCAATTGATACCTTCATCATTGATACCTTGATAAACCGTGGAAGCATGTTGTGGACAACCGTGCTAAATAACTGTTCGAACTTGATGTATATGTGTGCACAGAATGATCCATTGAATAGTGTAATACAGGACGTTATATATTTCTGATGGTCCCATCATCATTTTTATTAATTGAAAAACAAAAAAATAGTGTAATACAGGACGTTATATATTTCTGATGGTCCAGTATTATAATGAAAAATGCGACAATATTATGGAAGATGCAAAGTGAAAAGTATGGATCTCGGCGATCACGTGAAATAGAAGCACAGGTCTAAGTTCTCAATTGTGTTGTGTCATCCATTGAGATTTTAATAACGGTTACAGAAGGAAAAAGGCAGTTGTCTATAATGAGATTTTTTGAAAGTTTTTTTTTGCTGGTTTTTTTGGTCAAAATCCGGCAGCAATTTATTGGAATCCCAAGTTTAATAGCTAGTTTCTGCACAATCAAAGGGTCCCAGGGGTTTTTAAGAGTGCTGAATCCAAATATACAGTTAAAAAATCATTTTAACTGTTAAAAATCAAGATTTAACTTCAATTTCTTCTCCGGATTCCATCACCAAAATATCCAAAAAAATCACATTATAGACAACTCCAGGAAAAAGGACCTTATATCAGACAAGCCTTCCCCTTACACGTTATAACGCATAGTACAATCCCCCACCCTGAACACATATTGTTATGAAGCATCCATGTTATGTATGCTATGACTTTGCATCTGCATTCACATCCATAATGTGTTTGCTTAAAAGGAGCAGATGGGCACTTATGGGAAGAAGTGCCGTCGGAGGGACATGATTACGAGGAGCCATGATGATGGTGACAACCATTTTTCTGGGCACAATAGCGGTAGGTTATTCGTTTATTTCAAAACGGGATAATTTTCCCCCTCACACAATAAAGTCTCGTTCAAATTTTATAGGGTTTTAATAAAAATTAAAGTAAGTGTTATATTTTATTTATTACTTTTATCAAATCTAAAATAAATATTATTTATTTATCAATTTATTAATCTAAAAAATTAATTTAATTTATATAATTTTGGAATGATGTGAATAAATTGTTTTTTAATATTATTTTATCAAACATAATAATTTAATATTTTTTTATTCCATTATATTATTACAATTATAAAATAAAAATTAAAGTAATTTAAATCTTTAAATTATAATATTACAATTTAAATAATTTTAATGAAATCCATTTGTATCATTTTTTTTCTTTTAAACCATCTTTATCATAAATATTTTAAATATTTCACATCATCAACTACTTTAATCATAATATAACTATCAAATTCTAATAAAGATAAGGTGTTTTTAGGAATTCTTAAATAATATATCATGGACGTGGAAGGAAAGATGAAATGGTGGTATTTTTTTTCCTCCATAATAAAACATTACTTTTTGATTATATAGCGAGAGAGCGTGCATAAACACTCATGGATATTTGGGATATTTGAATTAGTGATTATTTTACATTTATAATAATAAGTATGTATAAGAAATTAATTTATTAATATGTTTTTTTGGTAAATTCTCTAAAGGGATTTGAATTAGTGACTTTTTAGCATTTATATTATATATGTATAAATAGCAACTTTTTAATATAATATTTTTTTAGGATAGATATGTACAAAAGATTTGAATTAATCATCATTTGGCATGAAGTGCCTTAACAAAGCACCCGTTCACACTCAATCCAAAGTACATAGGCACCAACTAACATATCATTTTAAGAGATATATCAAACTTTCAATAATTAATGCTATTTTTAATAAAGTAAATATAAATATAACAATAATATTTTGTTTTCATATTTATAAATTAACAAAATATATATTTAATCCTTGATGTTTTGGTTATTGATAATATTTTATCTATTTTGAAAATAAAAATATAAAAATCAATTAATTTCTTACATTATTAAATAAAATATCTATTAATAATTTAAGATAAAATAATAAATGATAAATTGTTTATTTAATTTACACTAATAAATTGATTATGAAATTATTTTAAACAAACTAAACTATATTATCAAAATTTTCCCAAAACCATTAAAAAAGAGCCTATTTACCCAAAAACTAAACATAATCATAATATTCTTCTCAAAATGTACCAATCTAAAAACTAAACATAATTGCGTAGCCAGCTATTGGATTTGGGCACTTTAATCCTTTTATTAATTAATTTTTTGATAAGGTAGTCTAAATTGAAAGATTTTTCTTCCTAGAAACTCCATCATGGAATAAAATTGAAAATAATAACTTCATTGAATATCTAAATCATATGTTTAAAATATACCTAAATTATTTTTTTACAAAGAATGATTAAAAATTTACTGTGTCTATTTTTAATAACCACTCTTGATAGCCACTTATGTTGATTAATAAGAAATAAATTAAAAAAATAAAATTATAAAACCATACATTGCAACCTGGATTGATTACTAATTGACCCTATAACTTTTCATATTCTCAAACATATGCCTATTCATCTCACTGTCAAATAGGCATACCAATTAGAAAACGTTGATGAGGTAAGTGGTTGCGTATGCTTTCCATTTGCAAAAATGAACATCTTTGTAATAAAAATTATTAATAAAACCTTATCTAAATCATAAATTTAAAACATACTTAAATTATTTTTTTACAAAAAATGATTAAAAATTCACTGTGCCTATTTTTGATAACCACTCTTGATAGCCACTTACGTTGATTAGTAAAAAATAAATTTAAAAAATAAAATTATAAAACCATACATTACAACTTCAATTGATTGACTAATTGATCCTACAACTTTTCATATTCTCAAATAGATGCCTATTCATCTAACTGTCAAATAGGCATACCAATTAGAGAAAGTTCATGAGGTAAGTGGTTGCCTATGCTTTCCATTCTTAAAAATGAACATCTTTGTAACAAAAATTATTAATAAAACCACATAAGATTGCTTATACTTTCTATTCTTAAAAATTAACATCCTTATAACAAACATTATTAATAAAATCACATAATAACGAACCTTATTAATAACAACAAACCATAGCCCATTCTTCATCCAATTAGAAAACATTCCTGAAGTAAATGGTTGCCTATGCTTTCCATTCTTAAAAATGAACATCCTTTTAACAAAAATTATTAATAAAACCATATAAAATTGCTTATACTTTCTATTTTTAAAAATGAACATCCTTATAACAAAAATTAGGGATAAAACCATAGCCCATTCTTCGTCCCATGATTAGTTTTATTGTTTGAATTTTTAAGTTTTCCTTGATAACATTTTATTTAGTAATATTTTCAATTTTCGTAATGTTTTAAATTGAAAAGCAAAATTCCAAAAAAATAAATAAATTCCATACAAAAGCAAATGAGCACAATTGTAAAAATTAACACATTTCTATTATTTTTTATTTAAACAATATGTTAATAATGTTTAATTTTTATTTTTATGTTTAAAATTGATACGGTTGTTCACATTCTGAAACAATCGCATTAAAATGGTTTAACGATCTCTATTCATAGTTGCATTAGATCCTTGTAAAGTTGTCGATGGCATGTCCACGTACTCAACCACAAATGGTATGGTTAGAAATGCATGTAATGGAAGGCAAAGGCATATGCTCCGCTGGGAATGAATGCCCCATCAACCCAACGGGTCAACGAGTCAAATACAAGCCTAGAGGTAATTAGGGTTTCTCAATTTATCATGTAACCATGTACTTATGCTGCATTATTTACTTCTCTGAGATTGAAAGTTAT
This sequence comes from Pinus taeda, assembly GCA_000404065.3. NCBI lineage: Eukaryota > Viridiplantae > Streptophyta > Pinopsida > Pinales > Pinaceae > Pinus > Pinus taeda. The sequence goes on from APFE030782574.1 coordinate 84,692, forward strand.
CTTGTGAATATTGATCGTGTATGTAATTGGACACTATCCCTGTCCAAGATTAACGTAAGATTAATGCGCAAGGCCACGTAGATTGGAAATTCTTAATTTGTTCACAATGTTCTCTTAATGAACACCTCATTAAGTTTCTCCGTTTATACTGTTTGAAATTAGCAGAGAGGATAGAAAAAGTTTTATTTCAAATTTTATTTTCGCATTAAAAAACTCAGCCAAACACACTGGTGTTACAATTCATATAATTGCATATACTGAGAAGAAATATAATTGTCATCAAAGTGTAATTATTTATATTCATGGTTACATTAAATCTTTCATTATTTTTCTTTTTTGGTATTGAAATTTATTTATAATCTGTATTGTTGCACTTGTACGATTTTTTTTTAATCAGATACATTTTTTATTTATTAATATATTTATTTGTTTTTGCAAATCATAATGGATAGAAAACCAGAAGTACTATAAATGAAAAGACTATGGTAGCCATAGCGTGGCCAGATTTGTGCATATTCATGGTTACATTAAATTTTGGTGAGTAAAAAGGTAAAGGATTTGGTTGTTGCAAAATGGGTAGTTTGATTTATTTGCATGTTTTAATGCATAAACGGTTACCTTTATTATTATCCTAGTTCTTATGCGCAAAAGAATGATGGTTGATTATGATACTTTGTTGAAAACAAATGCATGAGGATTTTGTTATGATACTTTCATGGAAACAAATGCATAATAACTTTGTACATAAATGATAGAGAAACTATGTTGAGTTATTGAAAAATAACTATGTGAGAAGAACACATGTGCAAAAGCATAGAAACAATGATTTATTACATCTATGAAATATAACTATTGTGTTATATGTTTTGAAGAGAATCATAGATTTGTAGAACTATTGGGTTAGATCTTTTAAAAAAAATATGCATTAGTGTGAATAAGCATTGTGGAAAGTAAAACAAGTATTTATTTGAATATATGTACTAGTTAATTATTATGACATGCTTGCTCAGGCACATGACTAGATGTTAAAAGATCACTTTTAAAAACTGATTATTGATTGATTAATATTGTATCTAATCTTCTTGCCAAAGCTTGTTGACGATAACAAGGACAGGAAACGACGATGGTTTGTGCCAAAGAAAAATGATGTTTAACATTGTGGTAGGTAAAGAACTAATGGTCCATGCTCGTGAGTACGAGTTGCATGATCGCACATTGATAGAACAATCATGACACAAGGATGTAGAGAGTGGTGATATGTAAGTACATGGTTTCATGGAAATGTAATAGCTTTTAGCTTGTTATGTGACATTTTAATGATATTTTCATTGTAAGATTTTATAACAATGGATAATGGATGGAATTCGTTATAAGCCATTGAGTAAGGGGTTAAAATCCTCACAAGCCCTTAATAATAAAATTAAATGTTTGCTGGTTTTGGTTTTCACCCTACGGGGTTTCGAGGGTATATCGATGTTCAATGATGTGATTGCTTATTGTGTTAGTTTGATGATGTTGAATTCTTGATGATGATGATTCCCTATTTGATGTGATAATCATAATTTCAAGTATGTGATTAATTAATATGGTTAAGGAAATAAACTTCTGTTGGTTTTCACCCTACGGGGTTTTCAATGTATATTGGTGTTCAATGATGTGAATTGGTGTTCAATGATGTGATTGCTTATTGTGTCAGTTTGATGATTCTGAATCCTTTATGATGATGATTCCCTATTTGATGTGATAATCATAATTTCAAGTATGTGATTAATTAATATGGTTAAGGAAATCATGAAATGGATGCAAGGTTCATGAGACAGTTTATGTTAATATACTACAACATTGGTTGTCAATGGATATGAAGCTTACTGTTCCTAACTGCCTGCTTTTACATGTGATTATTTCTAACTCCCTGCTTTTACATGTGAGTTGAGGTTACTGAGGTACGTTTTTTTTTTTTCACTTACTGGTTCACGAATACCCATGGGTAGCCGCTACGTCTAGGGCTTTTTAACACTGAGTGGACGCCACCCGAGGCATCAACACCCCTCGGCCTATTTACTGATCTAACCCCAAGAGCTTTCGGGATTCGACCCTGTGACCTCTCATTGGAAAGGCACTTGATTTGACTTATTGAGCTAACTCTTGGGGCTTGGTTACTGAGATATGTTACATGAATATTTTTCCAAATTGTAAAGTAACTTGTTTAGTGCATTAACTATCAAATGTTTTAATTTTCATTTTTTAAAAATGTAATTTGATTTATAAAATT
>APFE030782575.1:0-12785 GCA_000404065.3 Pinus taeda
CCCTCCAGAAGTATTTTTTCATGTGATGCAATGTCAGCCTCAGGTGCCATGGGATTCCCCTCCACAGCCACCCATGTGATCCCTAGGAAAGGCCACTATGGATACCAACTCATATTAAAAGCCGGGCAGAATAGTCGTGAGGTGAGATCCAGTAAGTAGGAGAGGGGATATATCTCTTCCTTGTCTTCACTCTCCCTCATGCTTAACTCCTAGTCATAGAGTTTTCCCAGTCTTTCTAACGATATTGGGTTTCACTATTTATTCAACTTCTAAGTTTTGTAATTTGAGTGGCCTTGGAGAGTTAAGTCTCCACTCACCTAATCCAAGGCCCTAATGAACCTAAACTTGTTGGTGTTTGTTTAATGACAACAATAAAAGTTCTAGTTCATTTTATTAATCACTTGATTTTATATAGTTGTTCTTTAAGTCATGGGAACTACGAGAGTGAAACTGATGATGTTTTGATGCAACAGAAACCAATAGAAACTTAGCTACATGTGTCACACAAAATTTGTCACCTTGACATTCTGCAATATGTGTGAGTCCATTACCACTCATACTTTCCTCCTTTGCAAGTCTTAAGCCTCAGTTCCACATATGAAGCCTTGAAAATAAGAGAAAGCCCATAAAAGTCTCTAAAAGTCTGGTTCTGCACTTTCTCTTAGCATTACCTACGGTCTTGCACCTAATGTTTATGTCCCCTACACACCTGACCACTCTATCTTTGTGTTATGGGTGTAGACCCCTGTAAAAGTAAAAAAGGCGCAAAGTACATTCTTAAAAACTCACTTTGAGTCATTTCTAGAAGCTTCTCGAAGGAATCTTGAGGTGGCAAGTTCGCTCCTTTAAGGTTCATGCATCTCATACCTTAAGGAACTAAAACCTTAATGTGAGGAGCTTATCCCTTTGATGGAGGACTCTATCCCTTCATAGATGGACCTGTAACCTCCTTCCTTTGCACTATAAAATGAAGCATTGGGCTGGTTACTTTGGAGGTTGAAAGCTGAATATTTTTGAGGTGAAATGCTGCTGGAACTTAGTCTTCCTAATTGAGCTTTTGCGAAGAGAGATTACATACCTCTTTCATCTCATTTGGAAGAGTGTTGGGCTTGTCAACATAAAGGAGATTCATGTTTCAGACCCTGGGAAGAGCTTGTACAAGATCAAGGCACCAAAGGTTGTAAGGTTCTTCTATTTCAAAGTTAATACAAATAAGTTTATTTTTCTCAATAAGCTATGTTTTATGGTTTATTTTATGGATTCCTTAATCACCATAATGAGCATGATTTATGATATTAGCTATGCAGGTGTTATTTGATGTGTTCTTGTTTGTGATTGCAGGTTCTCAAAAGGAAACTCTTTCGGACGGTTGAAGGATGGTTGTTACAAACTAGTGTTGGACTTAAGGTAGGGTCTAAACATCTATATAGTTTTTATTAATGAATCACAATATGTTTAGAGAATGGTAAATTTGCTTGTTCTGCTTGTTGCTAGATATATTTTGATACTAGGGAGATCGGCCTTGTCTACAAGATCGATTTATCCGACCAACAAATTGGCGAATCCACTGGGGAACTGAATTTCGTTTTTGGTTTTCCTTTGTCTTTGACTTGAGAAACTTGTTATTGTTTCTGGTTTTTTCTTGATGTGTGTGGGATTGGGTAGTTTTTAGGATCTGGATTATTTTTTGTTTTTTCAAAGTTTTTAGAGGACCACACTTTCTTTTTACAGACAGTGAAGGCATCTCCGCACTTTTCCTTTAGTACACAAAGCAGTACCACATTTGGTTCTTTTGGAAGCCTGCAGACCCTGTGAAATTTATTTTGAAAAACCTAAAATGTTTTCTTCCAGTTAAGTTTAGGTTTCATTTACGACTTTTAGTGTCTACCTAGATCTGCACATGTTCTGTCAAAAATCTCTTGTGAGTAAGTTCCATTGGTATTTTTGTTTTAGATGATTTTCTAGAAGTTTTGCATGCCTGGATTGGTTTTCACTTGGTATCTGTAGTGAATCAAAGATTAGAAGCCTAAGAAACCTTAGATTACCCTGGTGTCTTTTTGTCTTGTTGATGAGTCTAACTGGTTTGTGAAATCTTCCCTTGGTGAGAAATAGATTTCGTTTTCTCTTTGCAAATCTTTGAACGCACTTGGTTATAAGTTTTGAATTTCATTTTTATAAATGAAAACACATTTGGATGTTTTTTATTGATTTGTTATTCTGAGTGAATTAATCCTTAGTTTACTAAATAACTAAGTAAAACATCCTCAAAAAGAATTGATTCTTTTATACATTAGGTTTTTAGAAGTTTTTTGATCTCAAGATTAGTTTTTGTAGTTTTGAGTTTTTTCTAGAAATTGTAGAATCTCTTTTGAAAGAATCGTTTTTTGTAGTTTTTAAGTGTTGAAAAAGAAAGGGATTTATTGTGAGCATAATTAGTAGTCTCGTTTTGAGTCCTTATTGAAAAAGAAAAAAATATTTTATTTTCATTTACATGTTGAAAGAAAGATTTGTTTTTCAAAGAATTGCATTCTCAAACTCTTTCTTTTATCTAGAAATTCATTGAAGGAAAAACGAATTGTTTATCATTTTAGGTGCATTTTTTAGTGTTTTTTGTGTTGAGTCTTCACACCATCAAAGTTTCATTTCCATACCTATTTACTTAAGAAACAACCCATAAAATTAACGCTTAATTAAAATTGATCTAGCAATCTTTTTTATTTCTAAGGCTCTTATCATCAATATAACTTAGGCTAATATCTTGGAATAGGGAGTAATTAACTCTCCAAGATAGTTAAAACAAACAAGTAGCTATATATTGCGGTATGAAATAAATCCAATTGTAATTGATGTAATCAAGGAAGATTATCTTAAAGGAGTCAATCATGAGATCATGTCCGAACCCTTGAGACAATCAAGTCTGTCTCATTGGGAAAATAGAAGATTTGCTCGTATTATCAACGGTAAACCTCGGATTAACCATTGTCGAGGAGCTTGGGGTCACTTGTTGGTAAACCTCAGATTGATCATGTTGAGGAGCCTTCAAGGGGATTGAGCTTTGTTACTCTACCCTTGCGCGTAGATTGGATCATAGATTGTTCCCCCAGTTGTATTTATTACTGTTGGTAACCTTAGTGTCCATAAACTTAAGATTATTTCCTAAGGTGATGGTGAAGGACGGGTCTCACTATATCTGGAGTAGACATCAACTAGACTCATTTGGACTCTCTGGGGAGTTCTCTTCACTCAAGAAGGTTTTTGTGAAGAAACTTGTGCTAGTTTGTTTCATTAAGCAGGTTGTCGGGGTAATTGTTCCAACCACCCTTTCTGTATTAAATTCTACGACGTTGGATTTCATCACCAACTAGTATTTTTGGTATGGAAATTTATTGTTTGTGTGTGGTTTGAAATCTTATATTTTTTAGGTGTGTGATTCAATTGTTTGGTTCTTTAGAGACTTTAGGTGGTTTTATTGAGATTTTATTTGTTTGCGTGTGAGTAATTAAATATTTAATCGTGGTTGAATTACCGAGACAATCTGGTAGACTTCAGAGGCAACCTCTCAAGTCTACACCAAGCCAGCTTGAAGGGCTACGAGCTCTTGTATCACCTAGTAACAGTAGAGTTAGGTCACCAGAAGCCAGAAAGTATTCTTTAATTGTTCATCCTGATTATCAAGTTCAAGCAACAGAGTATATTTCTAAACCAATTTCATTTTCGGAAGTTAGTGGTAGTATTTCTCCTACCAGTGAATTAACTAAAGAACCTGAAATTTTTAAGCCTGAAATCATACCTACTGCTACTCCATCTTCAGGATTTTCTTCTCCAACTTCTAGTGGTCCTGGTTCACACAGGGTAGGAAGTATCATCACCCAAAGTATTCCTTCTGGACTCATTTATATCGAAGAACTTGTTAGTCTGGACGAAGATATAACTCTCCCTGAAAATCAACCAACTTTAGAACTTAGGGAGCATGAATCAATTTTCTACAGTTCTTTTAGGAGTGATGCTTGGTACATATCATTGACAAATTTTTTAGAAAACCTGGGTCTTAGCTTTTCACCACCTCGAATTCCTTTTCATCCTACGCCCAGAGGTTATTATCCTCCTTTGAATGTGTCGAAACGGTCATCCATGTTTTCACAAACACCAGAAACATTTTATATGGCGGTCCTTTTGTTCCTTCGGGGTATTAGCCACTCACTGGTACCTTTTCAGAAGAATCTCCTCAACCAATTGAACATGAGATATCAACTGGTAATAACGGAACTCAAGTGTTGAGCATACAAGAAATTCTTATGATGTCTGGTACTATTCCAAATCCGCAACCTCAAGGTAGTTAGTTATCACCTGGGGGGAAACCCTAAGGTAGTTAGTTACCACCTGGAGGGCAACCTCAAGGTAGTCAATTACCACCTAGGGGGCATCCTCAAGGTAGTCAATTATCACCTGGGGGGAAACCTCAAGGTAGTCAGTTACTGCCTAGGGGCAACCTCAAGGACAATACATACCTCAAGGTCAACCCCAAACTGAATACATACCTCAAGGTCAACCCCAATATCAATATATACCTCAAGGTCAACCCCTGTTTTAGTACATGCCTCAAGGTTATCAACCTCAAGGTCAGTACCCAAGTCAAGGTTTCCAAGCACCTTATGGTCAACCATTTGTACAAGGAACTAGAAATGTACCTCTCAATTATCAGCCCTACTCTCAACCCGGATATGGTCTTCAATATGCTCAACCTTTTATGGGTTCATACCCCGAAATGAACATGGTTTGGGATCCATCCCAAATTCAACAGACTTTGCAGCCAAATGTGTATTTTTCAAGTCAATCTAGACAACATTGGTTTCTGGTCCAACCCAGCAATCTGTCTACCCTACTGTTCAAACTTCTGTACCTAGTGTAGTTCATCAGCCTGTGCCTAGTTCACCTCGAACTCCACCTCAGACTACTGCTGCAACTACTATAGCTTCTGTTCAACCGAACACACCTGTTTCTGGATTATCGGCAGCTCCAGTTTCTATTGTTCCTATGTTAGCACAAACTCCTCAAGCCGCTTTACCACAGTCAGGACCTACAGTTCAGATGCCTATAGGACAACTTGGTCCAAGTACGGTCGTCACAAGTCAGCCACAATTCACTTATCAACCATACTAGGGATAGTATCAATTCAGTCCCACTGTACAAAACCTAGTTTATCAGAATCAACTGTACGCTAGATAGACTTATCAACAACCTCAACAACCCCAGTTTGGTCTAGTTAATCCTAGTTTTCCTGGAGGATATAATATTTCTAATGAAAATCCAATTCCAAGTTATCCTGGATATCCTCCTCCTGGGGCTGGTCTTGTTACCCAAGGCTTTCGTGACCCTAACCATCAGTTACCTTTTATTGCAACTTTGGATTTACCTGATTTGTCGCGCCTTACGAACGATCCAATTTATTATCTTCCGTATTAGCTGCCAATGCCTAATAAGTTGCCCAGTGATATCTCGAAGTTTGTGGGTAAGTCAGGAGAAGATCCATAAAATCATGTGATGACTTATCACCTCTAGTGTGCATCTAATTCCATTATCGATAATTCAATTCGATTACGTATTTTTCAATGGACTCTGATTGGCCTTGCTGCCAAATGGTACATTGAGTTACCACAAGGCTCTTTTTATAATTTTAGTCAGTTAGCTACTTCTTTCTTAACTAATTTTCAGTTGCCTTTCAGATACAACAATGGCACAGAATTATTAACTTCATTAAAACAATCCACGTTCACATATATTTTTGATCATATTCATGAATGGCGACGTAGACGACATTTAGTGAAAGTTTTTATTCCGGATCAAATTTTAGCAGAATGTTTCATTAAATCATTATTACCTAAAATCATTGAATATGTAGCTAAGGTAGGATTTGTTACTGAGGAGCAAGTAATTGCTCAGGCTCAGTACCTTGACATTGTTTATACGTAGTTGGGTGCTTTACATGAAAAAATCCCCGACCTTCCGAAACACAATCAAATAACTGCAGTGCCTTCAGGGTCTCATTCCACTGATGGTATGATTGGTTCAGTTAATACCAAAAGCAAGAAGAAATCTTTAAAGAATTCTTCTCCTACTATAACTTTACCAGAGTTCCCGACAGGAGACTCTTCCGCTAAAATTCCTACCAATATCCATGTCATAGAATCATCTACAACCAAATCAAAATCTGGCGGTAAAAAGAAGAGGAAGAAGAAAAATAAACAAAACTCAAAAGAGAAATCAGATAAACATGAATCTACTAACAAGAAATGTAAACCTTGCCATCCTTATCTCGTTTGCGATGAGGAGAATTTTACAAGAGACTGCCCACATCGAGCTGAGGTTTCAAAAATCGTTAAAGGTTCTCAAATGCCTGCTGTCTTGAAGGATCCTTTTCCTAGCCAAGATAGTAAGATGATTGGTTCTTCCTCAAATGCCTCAAAATAACCCATTATGATGATGTCTCATGTCAGGATTGCGACGTGATTGCAAGATTATGGTAGTAAAAATCTTGTTGGTGGTAAAGAAGCAAAATCTTCTAATTCAAACCCATCAACTTCAACTCCTTTTGGTTCTGATCCACTACAGATTGAGAAAACTAACCCTGACTTAGTAATCAAACTGCCTGCTAAAGGTATACTTTGGAAGTCAGCTTTCAATCCACATGTGAGAGCTTCTCAGAATTATAACATTGTTGAAGACTTAGCAATATCCCCTTCAGCGATGTCGACTTTGGAGGTGCTACAATCATGCCTAGCACAACATAAATTACTATTGTTAGCTATAGGAACTATTGATATTTAGGATTCAAACCTAATAATCCTCGATCTAGAGAATAGTACACCCCACCTACCTCATCAAATGGCTTTCCAGATTCCAGTGTTAGTCAAAAATAGATCCTGCTTTCGGACATTGATTGATGAGGGAGCTTCTACGTGTATTATGTTGATCGAGTGTTTGAGATCGCTTCTTTCTTCGACACTCAATCAGTCCCTGACAATTCTAAAGGCTTTTGATGGCCAAGGGTTCCATCCTTTTGGCATTTTGCAGGATTTACCTATAGGGGTTGAAGGAAAAGCTATAAATCTAGATGTGGAAGTGGTTGACACCCCTCTAGATTACAACCTTCTTTTGGGTCGCAGTTGGACTTATGCTATGACTGCTATTGTTTCATCAGTCTTTTGGCTTATCAAGTTTCCTCACAATGGAAAAATCATTACGATAGACCAACTAACTTATTTTTCATCCAAACCAACCTCTTCTGATAGTATTCAACATTTGAATTGAGGCTTCTGTTATCCATAATAGTTTAAAGAATAACTTCAGCGTAAATCACATGTAGACAGACATTTGTCGACACGTTTTGAACCAACAAGTGTGGTTCATCGTCAGGACAAGTTACGATGAACCACACTTGTTGGTTTGAAACGCGTCGACAAATGTCTGTCTACATGTGATTTACGCCGAAGTTATTCTTTAAAGTATTCAACATGTCAGTAAAATAACTATCCCTTACAAGGATGTTGGGGTAGGTTTGATTAAAGATTGTGGTTTACTAGGAACTTTTTCTTTCCCTCCTCGTAACGTATCGCCTTCTATTGCAACTATTCATATGATTTCATTGAACACTATTGCTTTTGATGATTATTGGATCGTACCTTCTGATTCTGAGGTGGATTCATTTTGTAACGCAATGCCTTTGAGTCCCTTTTAAATTTCATATCAAGCTATACAGTCATTTTCTTACTCTTGTTCAATCGAAACTAATCCAATGAATGTGGTCCATGGGGAATCACTTTCAATATCAACCTGAGCTTCAACAACATTTTCTGATCTTGTTCATACTAATGAATAGATTCGTGAACTTTTGTTTGTTGATGATTTACCATGAGAAGATCTTCATCATTGATTTTTGTTTCTACCTGAGCTTGATCATTTTGAAAATTATTTTTCATCTAATTTTACAACTGAATATGTTAAAGAACCACATAATCCATTGCAACATGAGGATTCTAAGTTAAATTTGGGAAATATCTCTCGAACAATTCCTATTGACATTTTAGTTAAACCCATAATTATTGAAAACATTCATATAGGTGCTTCCTATACGGACGATGAAATCCAAACTTATAAAGCCCTATTTCAAGAATTTTGCGATGTGTTTGCATGGTCATATGAAGAAATGCCAGAAATCGATCCATCAATTGTTTTCCATGAAATTAAAACTTACCCAGATGCTAAACCTGTCTAGCAATGTTTGCATCAGATACAGCCACGAAAGGCTGTTGCTATTAAAGCTGAAGTTGAGAAATTACTTTGTGTAGGTTTCATTTATCCAATTCCTCTAACAGATTGGGTATTGAATATTGTTCTTGCTAACAAAAAGCAAGGAATGACAAGATATGTATCGATTATAGGGTTATTAATTGAGCTTTCCCTAAAGACAATTATCCAACCCCCTATATCGATCAAATTATAGATGATTGTGCCGACAGTGAAATGTTCTCCTTTATGGATGGTTTTTCCAGTTACAATCAAATCAACATACTTCCTGCTTATCAACCGAAAATGGCTTTCATTTGTCCATGGGGGACATTTTCTTATTGCAAATTACCTTTTGCATTGAAGAATGCTGGAGCAACCTTTCAAAGGGCTATGTCTTACACATTTCATGACATCAAGCATGTTGTGCAGCCTTATGTCGATGACTTACCTGCCCATTCATTACGTAGAGCTAATCATCTCACTCATTTACGAGAAATATTTATGAGATGCATGCATTATAGAATTAAGCTAAATCCACACAAATGTGTTTTCTGTATAGAAATGGGTCGTTTACTAGGATTTGTAATTTCAAAAGTTGGCATTCATGTCGATCCCTCGAAGGTTGAAGCTATTGTCAAATTAGCTCCTCCTTCGACTCTTCGCTAACTCCAAAGTTTGCAAGGGAAAGCAAAATTTTTACGTCGTTTCATTCCTAACTATGCTAAGATAACGAAAGGTTTTACATAGAATACTCCATTCTTTTGGGATGAGATAGCTAACAAATCTTTTGATGCACTTAAACAGGCATTGACCCATGCACCATTATTGCATCCTCCCAACTACAATCATGATTACTTTTTGTATCTTGCCACTTCTTATTCCATGATTAGGATGGTTTTAGTTCAGGAATATGAATTCAATAGTGAACATGTGATTTACTATCTTAGTTGAACTCTAAATTTGATTGAGCTTCAATATTCACATGTGCAGAAATTGGTCTTGGTAGTTGTTCAAGCTATCCAAATATTTCGTCACTACATCTTATTAAGTAAAACCACAGTAATTTTTTACTATAACCCTATGATGTATATATTGACTAAACAATTACTAGTGGGCAAGTATTCCAAATGGATAGTTATCCTGCAAGAATTGACTTGGAATTTAAAAAATCCGAGGAAAAGAAATCTATGGTTTTTGTGGAACTGATGTGTGATTTCCCGCGTACTAATACTGATGATGTGGCAGAAGAACCCATTACAGGCGAATCCTTGTTTCTTATCAGTACTATTGATCTATGGTATGGATATATTATTGTTTATCTCCAAACCCAACCTTTGTGGCCTGAAACCTCATGATTTTAGCGATGGAAAATACGTTTCCAATCCCAACAATACAATATTATTGGAGATACACTCTATCATCGTGGGGCGGCTTCTGTTTTCTGACGTTGTCTAACTCATGAAGAAGTTGAAAAGGTTCTGAATGACTGTCACCCTAGAGCATGTGGCGGTCATATGTCTGGGTATGCCATAGCCCAAAAGATATTGCGAGCTAGTTATTTCTGGCAATCCTTATTCAAAGATTGTATCTATGCAATCCGGAAATGCCACAATTGTCAAATTTTTTATCGTAAGATGTGTGCTCCACTCGCTCCTCTCCACCCTATAATTGCTTTCAGTCCTTTCACAAAGTGGGGTATTGACTTAATTACATGTAACCCTCATTTAGCCGGGGGGCATGTGTATATCATCCTTGCAGTAGATTATTTCACTAAGTGGGCCGAGGCGATGCCTACATTTTCGACGTATGGAAAAATTGCTGCAATTTTCATTTTCAATCATATAATTGCTAGATTCGTTGTTCCTAAAGCTATTATTACTGATCATGGAAGTCATTTTCAAAACATCATGATGACTGAACTGACAAATCAACTTGGATTGTGTCACGATAGTTATACTCCATATTACCACAAGCTAATGGTCTGGTTGAAGCTATCAATAAAGTTCTAGTCACTATGATCCAACGCATCATTGGTATTCATAGGTCAAATTGGCATAACATGTTATTTTTAGCACTTTGGGCATATCAAACCTTAGTAAAAACATCAACTGGTTTCACTCATTTTCAATTGGTTTATGGTTTGGAAGTAGTGTTACCCATTGAATGTGAAATTTTATCATTGCAAATAGCTGTAGAATTACTCCCAGCCACTTCTGAAGAGGAGAAACATTTGGCGTACTTAGCTTAGCTAGATGAGAATCGACGTGATGTTGCATTAGCAATCGAAACTCATGCAAAACGAATAAAATCTCAGTATGACTGAAATGTTACACCTCGTAATTTTTCAGGAGACCTAGTCTTACTATACGATCAAGCAAACGATAAGCTAGGGGCTTGAAAATTTGTACCTATGCGGCATGGTCCTTATATTGTTAAGTGAAAGCTAGAAAAAGGGGCCTATGAATTGGTATATTTTGACGGTGTCTCTTTGGATAAACCTAGAAATGGGCTTTATTTGAAGAGATATTATGCTTAAATTTTGGTGTGGAGATTTTTGTTAGATTAGTTTCTTTCTAGCTGGTGTGTTGTAGATTAGGAAAGTGTGCCTAGTTTAGGGAGTGTTTTTAACATTATTCCTGCTTATCTTGATTTTACTCTTGATATTGCAGATGTCGACGTCTTTTCAAACATACATTGGTTTTGCTAATGGTGCTTGTTGTAATACACAGAACATTTCTTCCATAGATTGGGTTATCTATTCACCCTCTGATGAGTTAGTATCTATGAATGGGGTAAGCCTTAGTCAAACAACGCATAACATTGTAGAGTATAGTGCGGTGATTGAGTTATTATCTGAATCCATCTCTTTTGGGATTCAGAGTTTGATTGTTAGGTTAGATTCTGAACTCGTTGTATTACAACTTAACAGGGTTTACACCATTAGAAATCCAATGTTATTAAAATTATTTTTGAGAGTTCATCTCTTGGAATGTGAATTTGATTACATTGAATATCAACATATTCCAATATATTTAAATACGTTAGCAGATGCATTTTCTTCTCGTATGTTAAATAGACATTTGCAATAATTAAAGCAGTAAAACTTGAAACAAATTCAATAACATGTTGTTAGGGTCCCACCCTAACCCCCTTATTCATGTCATGGGATCACGTCATAGTCAAGAGTCAATAAAGCCCATATTAATATTTGTAAGTGGTTAACCCGCAATTAATGAAGGGACCACAGTTAATTGCAAATGGGCGGTAGTATTAAATAAAGGGTAAATGGGCGGTAGTATTAGATAGATGGTATTAATAAAACCCACGGTATTGGCCCGTGGTATTGCATGTATGAGTCATATATAAAGGATAGAGTCTCCCTGCGAGGAGTATCGTGTCTTGTTTTGTAATCGAGCTCTGCTCTATTGGAGGTTGCCCCCTCGAAGAGGCCTGTGAACATTTCTCTCTGAGTAATAAAATCATTGCTATTCTGTGTTCTGGGTATATTTTCTTCGCATCTTCTGTGTTCTGGGTATTTTTTCTCGCATATTGTCTGTTCGGTATTACTTTGCAGGTTAAGAAGCATAACAAGTGGTATCAGAGCACTTTCGAGGGCTGGGTGGGATCTCCAAATTTTAGCAAAAAAAGTTTTTTTGGCTAGAGACGTGTTCCAGCGTCTTTAAACCACGGGATCTATCGTTAAGCGCATAAACCTGCGGATTTGGGGAGGCATGCACGCAGGAAATACAAGAGGTGGTCACGTCTGTTGGACTCCCTTGTAACCCCTGTGGGTACCCCTTGGAGTAGTAGCGCATTAGACAGAACCGCGCACGGACTGTCTTCCACGTACCCTCTGGGTATATAGGAAGCCCCATAGCTACCTTGAAGCCTCGCCATAGATAAACTTTCGGCCGTCTTGTGGCTACAGTACACCGAGAATAGCACTCAGAGAGATTACTCGCCCGTACGATAGGGTAGTCGGGTTGTACGGCTAAGGGTACGGTCGATCCTCCTTAGTTAGAGCCCTGAAACATTGGGCCGAGTACTACTGTCAGACCTTTATGTATATTGCGATCTGTAGCACCTGACACTCCTCAAGACCATAGTTCCCTTTCTATCGAGGGATCGCACATCATCTATTCCAGATCAGCGAGTGCAGCAACAACAGACATCAGTCCCGCAGCTCTATCCGATCAGCAGCAGCAGTGATCCACGATCCAGATCTCTCAGATCCACTAGATCGGAGTAGTTGTGAAGGGTTCTTGTGCCTGGCTATAATTTTCGCAGGACTTTTGGCGGCAGTGACATTTTGAGGATTTGACGACTGCAGTATTGATCAAGAAGGAGTAAAACTCCGTTAAGAGTTTTCTAAAAAAAAAAAAAAAGTAGTCTGAGATCTTCTGAAGCACTTATTTGTGATCTAGCCCATTAGGATCAGGACAACGAGCTGAGCAAGGTGGTACCATTCAATTTCTGCACACGAAAAAAAAAAAAAAAAA
>APFE030782576.1:21588-41807 GCA_000404065.3 Pinus taeda
CTCGTTCTATGATGATACAATAAGAGCCCAAGGCTCATATAAATAGGAAAATGGGAGACAATCCCAAGGCAAATTCCAATGACAAATGGCAATCAGGTGAAGATCCCAATGAGAAAATGAAATGACAAGTGTAGCTCGATGACAATCCCAATGAAACATGAATTTCCAAGTGGCTGCTATGTGTTTGCTGGCTGTCCATGAACTGCTGATGAACTACTGGTTGAACTGTTGTTCATGATGATGTAAACCGCTGTTTATTTGCTGAGTTAACTGGCTGTTGTAGCTGCCCACGAACTGCTGTAAATACCACGTTAAACTGCTGTTTACTTTGGCTGCCAATGATGCTGGAATGTCAACGTAGGCATGCTGTTAACTATGTGTAAACTGGCTGCCAATATAAACCGCTGTGCTAAAATGCTGAGTTGGCTGCCACATAAATTGCTGTACGATGGCCTTTGACTGGCCACGTGTATTTTAAACTGTTGTTGCTGACTTTCATAAACTGCTGAACATGCCCACGTGTTTTGCAAACTAAATCAGCAAACTAAATCAGCGTATATACCTGTTTGGATATCCACGTTGAACTGCTGATTTAATTGATTGGGCCCACGTATTTTATTTGGCATGCTGAGCTATACGTATTGCTGAGTGCTGCCGTACGGACTTTAGCATGCGTATATTTTTTTTTGTTATGATTTTATGCTGATATGCTGCCCAACGTAAATGCTTTTGACTGCCATGTATTACCTCAACGTTGACTGCCCAGTTTGAAATGCCAACGTACCTATTGCTGTGCTGACTTGCCACTTAAATTAATTCTCCCGTACGGACTTTGCTGGGCTGAGTTAAGTGATACGTATTGCATATGAAAGGAAGTGGGGTCCATTACCCACTTTATTAATTTTAATTATTTACCTTATAACTTTTCTCAACCTTTGAAAATTAAATCAAAGTTGTAATTTAAAAATTTTCATTTGCCTCATGAACTCAAAGTGGGCCCCATTGACTTTGACTTTGACTTTTTGTTGACTTTGAGTTTCTGTTGATTGAGGTGGGCCCCACACTGCATGCCACATCACCCTTGATCCTCTGCTTGACTTCCATGTCAAAATTTGACTTATTTTGACTTTGGAAAAATTTTTAAATTTTTCCAATTATTCATTTTTTTGAATTTTTTCTTCATTTTTGCCACTGTCACTGGAAAAATTGCCTTTTGAGGGACTCCGAGTCATTTTTTGACCCCCAAAGTAGGCTCTAGGAGAATGCTGGGCCTCTGAGGATGAATTTTGACTGGTCATACGCCCCAGACATCTCCTAAGGCCGCTTATTTATGCCTTTACATAAAAAATAATTAAAAAATCCCGTTTTGCGGGAAATTTTAACTATTAAAAAATCCTACCTAGACCTAGCCAAATTCCACGAAACTTTACGTGTGATCTAGTATGGTAATATACATCGACCCTAGACACTAAGATGTGTCAGGGGCTCAATCTTCAAACCGTCACCTCGGCTTTGGGGTGTGCCCGAGTGAAAAAATCCAGAGAATTATCCCCCTCTGAAAAAGAAGGGAAACGAAAGGGATAATTCACCGGATAAAAAAACACTCCAAGGTGTACTCGTTTGCTGATCGAGTCCCACATCCTAGGCCTGTTACAAATTCAAGAAACATCATACTAGCATCACTTATTACAATTCCCCGTAGGGTGTGGAATCTGGGTACAGAGAAGAAATATGATGAGAAGATAGAAGGAGAGTTAAAAACCTCTGTTGACTGATGACATCTGATGGTACAAGTGTCCTCTGGATCATCCTTGGGCATGAAGTCGTCAAATAATCGTCAGGTGCTACTCCAGCAGTCAACAGTAAGCAAGGTCTGCAAAAAGATGTTCTACAAGAAGAACATAACTCTATACATCATAAATGACCTTCCTATCACCAAAGACTCATACATACATCCATCTCCCAACCAAGTGGGGATATACCAATATTGACTCATCCACCCAACCAAGTGGGAATACACTAGATACCAAATGTTTATACATGACTGAAATATTACATCATCCTTCCCATGCATAGTGGGGGTACAAATTACATGATATGACCAAAAGGGATTCATCAAATGACTACAATAGATAGAGACAAACTATTACATCATGAGTCTTGATATGACCTTTACATGACATTTATAACAAAGATCAAACATCTAAATAAGACCATGATAGTCATCAACAACTATCATACGCAATGTATGATCTGCTCCATAAGCATTTGTCAACATCATCTAGACCAACAACCTGTATATGTCCATTAGTGTATAAGTCAACAACCTATAACAAGGTATGTCTGCATATAGATATCAACTCATCCTTTTGAACAAAATTCTGCATATGACATACAACATCATTCACATTATATCGTATGTGAAAAACACCATAGCCATCTCATCAACATCAAGATCTGCATGATCCAAGTATCATCATTTAGGAACATCTGCATCAATCAACATATGTAAGTGTCAACCTATCATCATATAGGTAAGAACTCATCATCATCATGTCTCCAACAATGCAACTTTGACTAATCATCCATGTATCCAGCATACTGTATATAGCACTATGTATCTTGAGCTCAAGATCTTTTGTCAAGACTTCTTGATATCATCATCAGCAACAATTCTCATCCATGTGAGCGCCAAGAACTATAGGAATCTTGCATCATAACTGTATTATATGTCGACAGTAGCATATGAATGACTCATCATCAAGTAATGAAATTGTATATTCAAGCTTTGTACTTCTCCTTATCCTTATGAAGATCACTATGTAAGCACCATGTATGCATCATCAGAGAATCAACCACAAATCTAATCTGAACACCAACTATGTAACCCCAAGAATCATATGAGATTTTGTCATGGACAACTCATAACCATATCATAGGAAGATGTATCATTTAGCTATATAAGCATCATCACCAAGGACTAACCATAATGCCAACGGTGCATTATTAAAAGCATATGCTCCCCCTGAACCTGTGCCATCTTGTTTAATGTCAGATCTGATCATGCATATATCAGCAAGAAGTATCAAGGCATCATCATTATCAAGTTAGGATCAAAACACTTCTAAACATCTTACAAGTATCAAGACATTTCCACACATCATCAACAGATTGTAACCATTATCAAACAGAGAAAATAAGGAAGTGAATCATATCAGACCCTTTTCCTGAGCCTGTCCCACTACTTTTCTCAAACTGACATATACGCGACTGTGCAGAGTCTAACTCACGTGTATACGTGACTTCTCTTTATGAAACTTGCGTATGAGATTGAGAACACTGAAGTTTTACACTTTCAGCTTCCTCCGAGTCTGTTTATGTCTGTACATTGTACTGTGCCACATCTTTCTAACTGTGCTTCCTTCTTCTTCCATATCTTCAAGTGTGATGATGTTTTCTGTTTTTGGTATGGTGCCCGTACTTTGTTCCTGCATTCCTTTGCTATATGTCCCAGCTTGTTACATGCATAACATCTTACATTTTTCATATTCCTTCTGTAGCAATCAATAGCTTTGTGACCAAACATATTGTAAGAAAAACAATGTCCCTTAAAGTACCTGGAACATGATGATCTTTCTGTGTGATGGTCTTGAACCATTCTACTTCTGCATTTGGCTGCAACATGTCCAAGATTATGACATACATAACATTCAACGTTATTCATCGGAGGAGTAAAAGATTTTCTATGAAGAATTTCTTTCCTTGGTTGTTGATGGGATTGACTTCTCTTCTCCTTATCGAGTATTTCAGATTGTGCATTAGAGTTCCTTGTCTTATTTTGTGAACTAGATTCACCTTGAACAAATTCATGAAAACCAAGACCAGTTTTGATAGCAGGAGACCTTTGACTACTAAGAATATCATCCAAGATCTTAGTACTATCTTGAAATATAGGAGCTTATCCTTTTCTTCTAAGTTATCTTTTAGAATATTTACCTCAACCTGATGTTGCTCCTCCTTTTCACGATACTGCTTCTTCATGTTTTCTTTAGCTTTTCTTCCTTTTTCCAACTTATGTCTTAATTCAAGAACTTTGTTTTTTTGTTTTTCAAGAGCTTGGAGTAGTTCTTTATTCTGCTTATTTGATTCTTCAAGATCTTCTTTTAGCGAGAGGATCGTAGCTTCAAGCCTTTCATAGTAACTGGATCTTTCTCTGAGTTTCTTGATTGTTGTGCTCCTTTCATTTACTTCATTTCTTAATGATGTTACTTCATTCGGCAACTTTTGACATTGATCTTCCTTTTCGTTGAATAGCTTCCTTACCCTATTTCCTTCCTCTAGTTGAGCTTTTAGATTGGTAATTTCTTCTTTGGAGACACATTCCCTTTTGTGCAATGGATCTTGTTGATCTCTAATTTTGTCTGTAAGCCTTTTAAATTTTGCCTCTATTTGATATCTTCTTTCTCACCCATAAGAGAAAATTCAGTTGTTTTGCTATCACTTTCATCATCTTCAAATGGATGGAGAAATGTATCACCAGAGGATAACAAATTCATACCTGATAGTTCTTTTGCTTGTTCATCCTCATTCGGAAGTGATTTTGAATCTGAAGTGTTTCTTCCACATATTCCCCAATCGATTCTCCCACTGTCATAGTTCTTCTTAGATGTCTTCTTCTTTTGAGGCACTTTCTTCTTTAGCTTCTTTCCCATTGTTCTACGGATCTCCTTCAAGCGATCAAGCTTCTACCAAAGGACCTGCTCTGATACCAATTGTTGGAAATAATATTGAGAGGGGGGTGAATCGGTATTATCAAATCAAACACTTTTTCATTTCCATACTCAGATTCATATACGCTACTTCAGTTAAGGGAACTTGCGTGTACACGCAACTATGTCTAATGCAACTAGCGTATATCCCATAAACTTATGATTCAGTTAATCCATTAAATGTTGATCTTTAGTTAGTGCATCAGAACTTTATTAACCATATGAACAGTAAACAGCAGCAGTAAAACAGAATAGATCATCACACACAAGAAGCACACATGAACACCATGATGTAAGGTGGAAACCCAATGTGGGTGAAAACCACCTGCTACAATTCGTTTCTATCTTCCTTTTAATAAGAAGCTTCTTTTTACAATATTTCGATACTGGTGCAGCCTTATACCAGTACGCAGGCTTCTACCTGCAGAAGGTTACAACCTCCTCTCGTTTTCCAACTTCTCCTGGAAGGGAGCTACAAATTCCCTTAGCTCTTGTACAACCGATCCTTTTACTAGTACGTAGGCACCGGCCTACTGAATGCTCCAACCTTCACTCGTTTTCTAGCTACTATTGGAAGGGAGCTACAACCCCCTTAGCTCTTGTACTAGCTAATGTACTAGTACGTAGGTGCCGACCTACAAAAGGCTACAACCTTCTCTTTCTTCCTCCAGGTACCATGTTTCATAAATTTTCAGACTGGATACTCCTGAAGCACAACACCATAATCTGAAGGCCATGTTTCATCTAATTTTCATACTGGACCCATCAATATCATTGAAGCACATAATCAATCAACACTGGCATCATCAATCTCTGAATCACTGAAACCTTGTCAACAAACTGTAGTCACCAAAACCAAAGTAGAACAAAAAACTCTGCAACAATGTTCAGATCTAACTGTATCATCAAAAATCATGCATTAGAGTGCATACGCTACTTGGAAGAGTTGAACCAGCGTGTATACGCAACTTCTCCAAAGCGAACCAGCGTATATGTCATTAATTACTTACTTATAACTTCGCTGCACTTCCTGACTTCAGACATACCTAGATCATTACATATACAAGAATACTATGTGTGTTAGCAACCAAGATCTAATCCATCAGATCACATAAAGATAAGTCATTATGATCCTGATCCATTATTAGATCTCATCCATCAATACTGAAGCTAAACACAATCAACCAAACTGAATATGCAGAATACTGACACCAGTAAACAGTCATTAGAACTCATCAACAACCAAAACCACCTGTAACTTCAAACATCATAGTTCATATGGTATACGCTACTTAGATGTATCTAACCTGCATATGTACACACTTTTATAATAGTCAACCAGCGTATACATCTGTAAATATTCATTCATGATTTGCAGCTATTCCAAACTTGAGTTATACCCAGATCATAATATTTACAGAACATTACATGCATCAGTATACAGATCTAGAATAAACATGATCAAACCGTATAGAGATGATTCATTCCAAGCCATTAGATCTCGATCTATCCTTAGATCTTGTTCTCCATTAACTGCTGAGATTCCTCCTTAACAAGGCATCATGAACCCATAACCTGCTTACTGGATCTCATACTTCATCAGATATTCGAGACTTACTTTGATTCCTTTGCCTAATGATCTTCTCCTCCTTTTATAGTCTTAGGCATTTACTCAATACCATGGTCCAAAACCACTTAGAACCAATATCTTGGACCAAATATCTGGGATCAACACGTCGGACAAGATACCTTGGACCAATACCATGGTCCAAATACCATGGACCAAAACCAAATGTAAAAGTCTTTCCTTGCATGAAAGTGCGTGTATACGTATACGCACCTTTTGGTAAGCTAACCCGCGTGTATACGCGGCTTTATCAAGGGTAACCTGCGTATATATCTTTTTCTTCATTCTGTGAGCCTGAGCTATGATCTGTCATCTTAGTAAGTTGCCATCAAGGACAACACCTGTATCATAATGCCAACAATCTCCCCCTTTGGACTTGATGGCAAAGTTATCTTTCCATACTGAGAACTGTCATCTTAATGAGTTGTCATTGTTCATTACATTTGAACTGATTCCTTTGAGCTGCCCTGCATCCCATGTATTCTGTCACATCTGATATCTCTTCTATAGATTCATCTAGTTATATATTAGTGAGTTGTTCTGCTACAAGTGGGTTGCCATCAAGTACAACACATGCATCATAATGCCAAGAGAGTCCTGTTCTGAACATAGACAGATGTGTTGCATGCTTCTATCCACAGGAATTCTGGCATATTCTGATCATACACCATGGCCCTAGCTGCTTCTATAATAGTCCTGTTCTTTCTTTCTGCTACCCCACTCTGCTCCGGATTGTAGGGAGTCATCCGCTCTCTTCTGATGCCTTCCTTAGCGCAATAGTCAATGAAGTCCTTATCGACATACTCTCCACCATTATCTGAGCGCAAAGGTTTTATTTTCTTCTCAGTCAGATTCTCTACCAAAGCCTTGAACTCCTTGAATCGACAAAAAACCTCATCCTTGGTTTTCAGAAAATAAATCCAAGTTTTCTTCAAGTGGTCATCAATGAAGGTAATGAAATAATCGGCAACACTAAGAGCTTTGACGGACATAGGTTTGCAGATATCTGAGTGTATCAGTCCTAGTACACTCTTGGCCCTGTGTTTGCTCCTAGGAAATGTCACCTTGGCATACTTTCCTAGAGCACATCCCCTGCATACCTCATCTTGTTCCGTACTCAGATCCAGAACTCTTGTTACAATGCTCTTGAGAATTCTCAGAGCTCCATGGTGCAAGTGACCCATCCTTCTGTGCCATAGTTCGTTTAAGTCCTTGTCCCCATGACTACCTATTAGTGCCATTGGTGATTCTAATTGTAATCTATACAACTGATTACTTTTGATCCCGATCTACACTTTCTTTTTCCAGCTCGGGCGTTTGACGTATACCTTTTCCTTGACGAAGTAGACGTCATCGCCCTTGCCTTGTAGTTGTGACATAGAAAGTAAGTTCATCCCCAATCCTGGTACATGCAGTACATTTGTGCCACGGAACAACTCTCTCGATTTTGTCTGAAAAACTATGGTACCCTTCCCTACTAGAGTACACTTTGCCTTGTTCCCCATGGTGATATGAAAGTTCATCTTCTCTTCTCGATATTCTGAGAAACACTCCCTGATTCTCGTCATATGCCACGAGGCTCCTTTGTCTATATACCATATTTCTGATGATGTAGCACTAGTCATACACGCCACTTCTTCTTCCAGCCTGGAAGCCAACATAGAGAAATCGAAATCTCTCTCTCTTGCAATCTTCTGAAAATATGTGTGAATCCTAGAGGCAGATGCCTCTGCATTGTGGTCTCGACCCATAACTGATTTTCCCTTCCTGTCTCTGATTACTTGCTCTGATACCATGTGAAAATTCTATCACTATAGTGACTGATTTACTTTTCCTACATATTCCACCATAAGTTATTAATGAAATCACTTCAATAAACATTAAAATAAATACTATGTCCGATATCACACCGCAATACAAAAACAGATTGACACGGATATTTTGGACTAATGTCCCCGGAAAAACCCAATGTGAGAAAACTGATGCAGCAAGGGAGGATTTTATTATTCAACAATTTTCTAGTACAACAGGGTGCCAAACTAGCTTATCCACAAATAGACAAATTCTCCAACACTTCTTTTGTTCCCAATGTCAGCCTTGTTGACCTTTGCACGGCCTGAAACCCTTTGCGTCAGCCTGTTGAGACTCTGCGCAGCATCCCTGGCCTTCTCTGTCACTCTTGTAGCCTCTCTGTGGATGACGCAGACCCTGTTGGCTCTGTGCAGCCTTTGTTGCCTTTGTGTGGCTCTCTCTGGCTCTGCATCTGCCTCTTCTGCCTCTGTGCTGATTTCCCATCTCTCTGTTTTGTACTTGCTGCCTCCTGACTGCTCACCAAACCATTAGTTCAATTTCTCAACTAACCCCACTCCAGAAATTGAACTCACTGGTCTCCCTCGGTGTGTTCTCCAAGTGACCCTCAAGCCTCCTCTTATACTTTTCTTGTTGACAAATCAACGGTTGAGATTAAGTCCCTAATCAATCGCTAAGATTAGATATGGCTTGATCCATGACTTTTGGACCATTCTAACACAGTTTCATATTAATTCACATTAATATTTTAAAAAGAGCTTCTGCGTAAATCACATCAAAAATATCATTGCCGACGCGTTTCGAACCAACCAGTGTGGTTCATCGTCAGGACGATGAACCACACTGGTTGGTTCGAAACGCGTCGGCAATGATATTTTTGATGTGATTTACGCAGAAGCTCTTTTTACAATTATGATGGATCACAGAAGCCTCAATTCTACAATTAATATTTTATTTTCCCTAAGTTTAGACTTAGGGATTACATTAAAAATATTAATTATTTTAATATCTCCCAAATTGTTTAGAATTTGCCCAAACCCTTCTGGGTATTGGAGATCTCATGTGCCTTAGCCTCTCCACCAAGTTTCGTGGCTAGAGCACATCTGATGCTAACCCAAATCAACACACCAGTTTTTTTGGACAAATGTCCCCGGAAAAACTCAATGAGGGAAAATTGGTGCAACAACTGAGGGTTTGATTATTATATAGTAGTTTCTGAATACAGTCTTTGGATGCTTTGCTGGCTATCCAGTACAAAGAATATCATTGACAAAAGAATAGTGAGAAGTTCCTCACACTATCACAGGTGATCCCGACTGATCCAACCACGTAATGGCTTGCCCCTTGTTTCCTTTGCGTTATCTCTGAATAGTCACTACGTCATCCTAGCGACATAGTGTCTAGGAACAACATCACTCCCTCTGCTAATCAATTTGCCTCCCAGGAACTTCGATTTCCACCTCCTGGTCTCAGACCGTGGCTTCTAGTTTTAGAAACCGATTCCTCCAACAAAAATACAGACCTCCTCAAGGCTCTGCGCTGCCTCTTTGTCAGCCTACGCTGGCTAGCTTAGCCTTTGCGTTGCCTCTCCCGGATCTCTCTCTACCTCCTCTACTGAGTATTCCCGAATCAGGAGAAATTTCCAACTGGAACTATCCCTGCCCCTTAGCGCAAAAGATCACTTCGAATTCTCTTCCTGACAACTGTTGTGCTTCAGAAATTCGATCCTCTGATCTCAACTCAATGTCATTTCCAAATGCCCATCGTGTCCTTCTTATAATCCTCTAGTTGAGTAATCAACGGCCTAGATTAGATTCTAATCAATGGCTCAGATCATTTGGACTTGATCTTTATCTTCTTCTAGAAGTATCACCTACAGTTTAATTAATACCCTTTAGTTATTTTAATTTCCTAAGTTTAGACTTACGTTTCTATTTAAAATAATTAATTATTTTAATAAAACTGTCTCCGGGTGAAATTTCCCAAAACGATTGCTGGGTATTGTGGAATACATGTGTCCTAGCCTCCCTACAAATTTTGAGGCTTAGAGCACATCCGATGCTACCAGAAATCAACAAGGTGGTGCATAACAAGTCTCATCTGAGGTTCCTCTATTCCATTTACAAGATTTCAATCTCTGATATATGTATAATACAGCTGACAGGGTATTGCTAAATTTTTGTATACAATTCTGGGTTGTTTTAAATAGAGGAAAGGAGTTTTTATATGCTCTCATTAATGTGTATAAGAGGAATTATTATCCTCTGAAATTCTTTTCCTTATCTGCTGTCATTCTAGAGTATGCCTGGAGCCTAACCATCAGTTCAAACTTCAAACCATATAATTTTCATGTTGAGTTATGCCCAAGAGTCATGGATGCTGGCTGATATGGAGGAGTGTGTACTGAAGCCGCAAAAGGGACCACAAATTTATTATTTGTATGGCTGTAATTAAATACCAGGTTTCATACTTTCTGAGCATTGTACTTTGGGACTGATATTTATGTTATTGAGTTATGTATTGTTGAAGTAAAGAATCACATTCAGATTGCCGTTGTGAACTCTTTTGTTTCCTACATGATTCTTTTTATGTTAATTCTGAATCAAATGTATGAGAATGCACCTACAGCCAATAATACATAAATCATGTGAATAAACATTACAATGAAATATGAGATCAAACTCAGAAATTTTTGTGGAGTTCCTAAGGTATTTCTTGAAGGGGAATATTACGGTGGTCAAATCTACATTATCTTCAAACTGTTCATGAAACCTACAACAAACTAAAACATACAAACTCAGAAAATTGTGGGTTTTATAAGGGATTCCGGGAAAGGAACACTACAGTGGTATCAAAGCTAATGTTCTTGGTCATCTGTGGGTCTCAAACCAAGCAGTATCAAGAAAGAGGAGGGAATTCCAAGATGTTTTCAAATCAATAAAAAATTGCTCAGAAATTTGATGAATACAGTGACACTTTCTTAAAGGCGACAAAACTTATGGAAGCATGGATATCATCACGGGTAGCAAGGAAGAAAAATTATTGCAGGTTTGAAGCCCAAGACCCAAAGGAGAAATAGGAAAAGAGACTGAAGGAAAATGATATGAAATGATCATTGACTCATGATGCAAATGGTATATACTATAGACAGTTGCAGAGATGGCCTAGCAAATAAGTCACCGCTTAGAAATGACTTTAATCATAGGCCTTCTATTCAATTACCAACCAGAACAGATACAAATTTTGATCAGGGTAGGACCTACTACATGGAGATGATTTCTGGCATAGAGCATGGTGAGGATATTTTGCATGATGGGTTGTCTATGAAGGAGTAGTTGGAGGCTCATGTTGAGCCCATGATGGAGGAGGATACATAGCCATCATTTGGGCTAGCCATTGATGAGTGGTAGCATAGAGAGCACACATCGGGATTTCAACATAGTTCATTTCAAATCCACACTGATGAGGCCTATAACGTTATTAGCCCACCCCTACACACTGGATTGAGAGAGGCAGAGTTGTCTAGACATGCCATAGGGGATGACCAGGTCAACAGGACTAAGCGTCATGAGATGAGTATGGCCACAACATGGGTTTGGTTAGTGGTGGTATTAGTGGTATGATGGATCCGGTGACTGTGCCCACACACTTTCAGATCTCCATCAACACCAGTGACAAAATGGTTTGAAAAGGGACCAAATAGGTTTCATGAATTGTCTCAGCATATTGATTGTGCGTGCGTTCACAGGGTGATTAGCCCACTCTGGTAGGGATTTGTAGGAGGAGGTGGCATCAACAGGCCACCAGACAGGGCATCATATGGAGACAGTGCTCTCTCATTGATGTATTGGGATCTAAAGCTATTGAGGTTCGACACGGTGGTGTTATTCCCAATTGCATGTGAGAAGTTGGGCCAATCAGGTCTACCTGGGCAGATGAGGAGGTGTAGATCATGTTGTGGTGGGTGTACGAGAAGAGTGGTGGATGCATCGAAACATATGGGATGCCCTATGGTACATGGTGGCACAACATTGAGCATTGGTATCCAGTGGTGCATGGAGTTGTGCCACGAAGTTCAGTGCTATGAAGAGGAGTGCAGGGGTACATATTTGTGTGTAGCAGAGCATGATGATGCACAACAAGTTGTTGGAGTGTTTCCACTATAGAGATCTTCTGATGGGGCATTAGGCACCCCATTTTGTTTGGCACACTGATATTTGGAGAGCGAGTTGATCATAGGGCCAACTGTGAGCTTTTTTTATCACTCTCCAGCATTGCACACTAACATAGGGGACTTGGATATCATCTCTTGATGCTCTCATCACGAGAAACAGGACCCAGGAGATTCATCTGAGACAGTTGGATGGGACATGATGCATCGGGAGAGAGGCTTTCCAATTGTGGCATATGGTCAAGGCGCGAGTTAGCAGATGCAGGATTGGGGGTAGTTCGATCTTTTGTAGAGGTAGCAGTTGCACTACCCTTAAGCCCACACTCAAGGAGATGCATGAACCCCTTTCTGGCGATACATTCTGAGGTGTCTCAGGGGCATCTACAATAGTTAGTGGACCTTACTTATAGGCGGATGTTTAGACTACAAGCAGTACTAGGGAACGCTTTCAGGAGGCAGGACGGAAAATCCCACTGTGTGGTATGGTTGGTGGAGGGAGTTTCACATGCACCATATAGGTTCATGATGTATGGAGTCCATATATTGATTGCATGCAAGGACCTGAGACATGGTAGAGGTTGGTGCCAACAGTTGTTAGGACTATGCCGCAGTCGTTCTGGCTGTGGGATCCAAGGGTTTCGTTGGTTGATTGGACACTATGTTTTGTGATAAGCAGGATCAGGACAGGATGACCTAGCTCACACTTGGTTTGAAATGCAAGGGAGTGTTGAGGCCTTTTTCGCATGGCAAGGCTAGTTTTCCTTCTTGCTGCTATGGATCAAGGTGAGTGTTGAATGGGTAGGCCGTGACATCATGGAGATTCCTGGGCCAGATGCATTGGGATGCTATACATATTTTTCTATTAGGTCCCAGGAGAGGAAGATACAACTTGCGCATGATGGGAAGACTGTCATGGTCAGAGTTGCACAATGACAACATGGTGGCACCCCTTTTTAGACTAGCATGGGATCTAGGCATCACAACACTTGGCATTATAACTATTGTTATCAAGCTATTTTTCTCCCTAGGGTTACTCCTTTTGAATCACTATGTTGTTGACCTTTTTCCCATGCCTTGACTTCTCTTTTTCCTAGCTTTTCTCCCCAACCGCATGCAGATTGGCTTGTGAGTGCTATTGGAACCTTCCAACCTCATGAAGGACACTTATTTTGTGCGGTTATGATCAAAATTTCATAATTTTGTCCATGCAATTGACGAACTTGTTCTAGAGACTTATAGTTCTTAGGAGATCAGTTCAACTCATGATCTTATCTCATCCATTCGAGCTGGCGAGGACACATTATTGAGAATCTTCTCTAACTTATCTTCGTCCTAGGCATCTACATTCATCCTCCTAATATTCTTCTTCTTCCTATTTATATTGGGCTATCCTAGAGGGTCAGGTTGGCGAGAATTTTGGAGTTAGAATTTGGGAGAGAGAGCTTGAGCTAGAGAGTCATATGCTGCTATTGCGATTGAGGTTTGAGAGCTTCATATGAGTCCTTGTTCAATATAATGGGGATACTCTGTCAGAGTTTGGAGATGACACCAAAGATGAAGGTATTAATGTATTCTTCATTATATGGTTAATGAAGATTCATGTTCCCTTCCTTTATATCAGTGTTTGTAGTGATTTATATTCATGTATTTCTTGATGTTTTGAGCTAATGGTCTTCTACGGAAGACTACTCGTCATCTCTATTTGTTTGTGTTTGTGTGTAGGCTTGGGATCCATAGTGGAAGGAAGAGTTCTCCAAATTGGAGCAAAGAAATTTTGTATCAGGCACAAAACCCTTCACCAACCTGTGAGGAGGCAAGGTACTTGCTCAAACACTATAGCATTAGGAACTGCATGGAGACTACTTGCATGATCATTTAAATTGGGGATTTTGTCATCTTGGGTTAGCCATATCTTTTTGTTGTCTAGTGATCCTAATAGGGCAGGATTGCAAAGCAATGGCTCCTTGTGTGTAGAATTTACCGCAATAGGACTACTGCTTTCAGTGAGAGCATTCATTTTTTCTGCCCAATTCACTTTGGAATATTTTTTATTTTTCTCCTATTCTGGTTCTTAGTTCTCTCCCAAACTTTTCTGAGAATTTGCGGCTATTTTTTGAGTTATATTTCTGGATTTGGCCTTTTGTTTCGACTTGTACATGCATATTTTGGAAAATGTTGAGTTTCTTCCCAACTGCATGTATAGTACATGTCAAAGTGCGGTTATGAGCTTTCAACTAAAACTTTCCTTTGCTGAGAATGTAGTTATAACTGCATTGAGCATGGTTCATCCGTACAGTTGAGCCTATAACCCTAAAACTCTCAAATCTCCTTCTGAAACCTTTTGCCTCAGATTTGACTTGTTTTTATCCTTTTGTCTAGTGTCTAGATTTGTCTCAGATCTGGTCCTGGTTGATTGGTTTGATTGGATTTGAGTGTTTACTTTTGGAAGGGTTTCTTGCTGCATTTTGGCTTTTGATCATTCACTTTCTCTCTGATCTACTCTATTTTTTTGATTTGCTATTACTGTTACTATCAGTTCCTCTGAACCTCTGATATGAATCCATTGAGATTGGCTTGTTTTGGGTCCTCCTTGCCCAAATTCTTAAAAGTTTTCTTTGAGGGTAATTTGTGCTTCGGTTGAAGCTATTGTCTTCATTTTGGGATCTCATGTTCATACTTGGGTGTTTGGTTTAGTGACAGTATAGATCTGCCCTACATTTCAATTTTGCAACCTTTTGCCTTGTTGGGCTTTCATCACCTTTACTTTAGTGATTTCTCTTTTGTGTGCTTGCTTGTTTGCGAGTGGTGGTGTTTTCTCTTTGCTTGTGCAGTGGTCATCTAAAAAAATTTATTTGGGTGTGTTTTGACTGTTTGTTATCACTCCCTCTTAATCTTCTTTAGACCTTCTTGCCACAAGGGTTTTGTTTAGACCTTTGTAGAACATTGGCTTTTGTTGAGACATTGTGCTACAACCCTAGGTTGCTGACATTTCCTTCCTCTTTTCACTTTTGGATTTCTTGTTGATTGCTTGAAAGTGCTTGTTTAGCTTTGGTGGTCATTCTTTTAGGGCTCATAAAAAGGTGCAGGGTCAGGTTCGTACCTGGGACAGATATTAGTCATACTCTCTCAGTCCTCTCGGGGGGTGCCCCACAGCTAATAAGGGCACTTGGACCGAGTTCGCAGCGAAAAGGGTTGGGAACCAGGTCGCTAGTATAATTGTCCCACCACTAGCTTCTTTGTGTTTGGTTTGCGTGTGACTACCTCCTAGGACTTTGCTAGTGCATTTTGTTTGGTCTGAGTCAGTAGTTTGGCCTTAGGGTTATTTGTACAAACTTAATTTGGTTAATTTACATTTATCCACCCTAGATGAACCAATTCATCATTAGTCACATTGAATTCATGGTTTTCCTCCTGAACGAGGTGTGCTTGTCACTCCTACTCGGAGTGTGCCTATCGGTGCTTAAGACTTAGACCATCCTGTAGTTGTGGAATCTATTTCTGGTCCTCCTAGTAGTGATTTGACATCCATTTAGACATTGGTGGATGATTCTTCCTCTCCCGCTAATCCACCTTTGACCGATCCTTTAGGAAAAAAGTTATTGCAGTTGAATCCTAATGGTTCTATTCCTACCTACACATATGTCCCTGTCTTACCTATGGAGGAGGTTAGTTCCTCGTTACCCTCTACATCTGCAATTTTTGTTGCCATGTCATCATTGCCACCACTAAGTGTGGAAGGACCCACACCTCTCACATCTACTTGGCACATTCCACCAGTCCTGTTTATGTCTCCTACAAATTTCCCTAGTGTTTCTATGCCTACTCCATCCACGCCGACTATGGTTGTTAATCCTAGTCAATCAGTAGGGTCAGGAATCTTTACTCGTAGTTTTCCCCAACCTACAGTTCCTATTACTCAAATAGGCATGGTCACTTCTGGAAATGTGTGGGGAGGATCATCCGTTGCTCCTATCCAACCTAGGGACAATGTTACTTCAAATATGTCTCAAACCTAATATAGTTCGTTGTTTGGAGGGATGCTAAGTTCTAGTAATTTTCCCTGAGCGGCTAGTTTACTCGAGGGAAATCTTGTCGCTAGCACCATCACTTCCATGAGTTACCCTCCTTATGTTGGTGCTACTACCTAAGTTGGTCCATCCTTCCCTATCGGGTACAACCCCGTTAGTAGTCATGCTCTTAGGGGTTCTGCACTCTCTAGGGGCATTTACCTTGGGGGCAAACTCCTTTCACTAGTCATACTAGCCAACATGCTTTATTTGTTGTGACGAACCCTTCCCAGAGTCAACAACCTTTACATCATAATACCTATATGGGGGACCTAACGAGTGGTCAGGAGGCTCTCCTACCTATGACCCATTTAGTTAGCTCCGTAATCCATTTTGATCCTCTTGATTTACTAGATTTAGTGAAGCTAACAAATGACCCCATTTGACATAATCCTTGGTGGTTACCTATGCCTGCAAAGTTACCATATGATATGCAAAGTTACCATATGATATCTTGAAGTTTGAACGAAAGTCAGGAGAGAATCCATCCACTCATATTATCACTTATCATTTGTGGTGCTCCTCAAATTCCTTAGTGGATGATTCGATCAAATTACGCTTGTTCCAACATACCTTAACTGGAGATAATGCCAAATGGTACATTGAATTAGATACAACATCTTACAGTGATTTCTCATCTTTGGCTCAAACTTTCACGAATCACTTCCATGTATCTACTAAGTATGACATCGATTCTGACCTTTTGCCCTAATTTTAAACAAGATGATGCCACTTTGATTTCTAATCATATCTATGACTGGCGATGTTGCAATAGGTTGGTTAGAACCAAACTTTCTGATGAGATATTATGTAAGTGCTTCATTCGATCGTTATGATCTCAAATTGCCAAAGATGTCTCTATGTTTAGAGCTTTTACTGAGGAACAAGCCATATTAGCTACCCAACAAATGGATTTGATTCATTCTTAGTTGGGCACGCTTTATGAAGTACTCTCGAATTCTCCACAACCTTCCATTGACCCACCTAAACCTGTTCCTAGCGCACACATTGATGGTGTGATTGGGACCTTTTCCAATTCCATGAGCCAACTTGCTACCCAACATGGGCAATTGATTGTTGTCCTAGAGTGCTCGAGAAGTGTCTTTCTGGTCAACAAAAGGCAGAATGAATTCATCAGAGTCTAGTCCGAGGCTAGATGTCTAGCCAGCTACGCAGAGGCAGACACAGAGGCTCAGAGGCCGAAATTATGAAGGCAAGTTGTGTCGGGAGATTGCTTATGGTGTGAGGAAAATTCCTCTCCATATTTTTGCTAGTATTTCTCTATAGGATTTCCTGTTTCGAAATCCATCTGTACTCAAATGATTTCACTATTGCATATAACTAAAATCCTCATTTGCTGCACCAGTTTTCCCAAGTTAGGTTTTTCCTGGGACTTTTGTCCAAAAATAACTATGTTATTTTATGTGTGTGTGCTAGCATTTCTTCTAACGTTTATTCTTCTGCGGTTTTATTTGTGTGGGTTGCAGTGTGATTTATTCAGTATTTGTTGTAGCAAACAATAAACAAATTGTTAAATTAAATTGACAATTAGGAGAGTAATTTCTAGTTGTTGCAATTGGATTTTGGTTTTGGAATTTTCACATGGTATCAGAGTGCAGTTGATCAGCTGGAGAGCTCAGTATCAAAGACTGATGGGTGAAGGACCACATGGCTAGCTCAAGTGGCAGAGAAATGGCACAATGAGCTAGTTGGTGGCTGCAAGGGGCTACTGGCTACCGGATGAGGACCATCTTGGAGGGAAAAAAATTATCCTAGGGATATCACCCACAAAATGGTGGGTAACATCTAGCTTCAACTGGGGCGTGATCTCTCAAAGAAGTGGGCGAAGCTACTCAAACGGGAGGTCACGAGAACTATAGTAATCTCTTGGTTACTATAGACCTGTTACCTGCACATATAATAGATGAAGAACACATCACAACATGCTTTAACAGAGTCTCATGATCGCACATGCTTAATGTTAGGCCATAAAATCAACTAAAGATAATGCAAATTTAATCTAAGTGCATCTAATCTACCATGAGAAATATCATATGATGTTATTTCTAATGAGAAAATGAGCATGCAATGCATCCTATCCTAACATGCATGTAGTAAGGCTAATACTAAGTGTAATCATAAAGCCAGTGTAACCAACATATCATTAAGTCAATATAAATATGCCTACCTATACGATTACTCATGCAACAAATCCCAAAGCGAATGCAAACCCAAACACATGGAGGATGTTGTGGATGGGAGGTGGGAAAATATGATGCCCACACATGGATGATTATGTGGGAAGAGGTAAGAAAAGGATGTAATCTAGTCTGCAAGATATTCTCTTGCAACCAAAATATAGAGATGTCAACAACCAAGCTCATAAAATTTTGATGGATGGAAACCTCTGGCATATCACTTCCACCATTGTTGTTATCATTTACGTCATACCTTACGGCCTTCATTGGGTTGAGGAGATGGAGAAACACAAGTAGGTTGTACATGAGAATTAAACTGGAGAGGGGAGACAATGGAGTGATCAAAACCCTAAGGGTGCATCCAAGGAGGAAATGTATAATCAATGAAGGGCTTCTCCTTGACACTATACTCGAGAGGGGAGAAGGGCTCACAGTTACTTGAGATCATATGACCAAGGGTGAGGGAATCACTTAATGAAGACTCAAGATGATGATCAATAGGAAAAAGGGAGAAAGAAATATTGTATTCAATAGGTTGTGCTTTCCCAAAATCATAATTTAAAGGATCAAGTGATTTGAACATAGAATCATACTCAGGAGAAGTGGGAGCCTTATTAATTACCTTAGTATCAAAGATTGGGTCTCTCCTAAAAGGAAAATTGATCACTTCCAACTGGCCTTCTTTATGCAAAGGAAAATGAAGATTCTCCTTCCCAAGGGTATCAATGGGTATGTCATCATAAATAGTCCCTGACGGGAAGGGAATACCAATCTCGTCCTCATCCTCCTTGTCGGCGTTGTAAATGGGAGCACAATCAAATTGAGGACTAACACTTTCCCGTTTCTCCTTTTAAATGTGTAAATAATCTTCAATGTCATCTTCCAAGGGGCTAATGGGATCATCTCTCTCAAGGTTTTCAAAAAAGGATTCATCGGGAGTAATATCCTTGAGAAAGGTAAGGTTAGTCTCAATTTCAGTTTCCATAAATTCATCCTTCCCAACACATGTGTCCTTAAAATCATCATTTTCATCATGTGGACCCAAGAAGGACTCGTCTTCTTTACCTTGGTTATTAATGTCTTGATGATGCTCGATGAAGGCTTCCTCTTGGATGCTTAATGCAGGGTGTACTTGAAAATGTCTAAGAAAGCCATCAACAAACACTTCAATAGATAAGATGATCCTAGGTTCATGATCATGCATCCATGAGTTATGACCACCAAGAGATCCCATGAACAATAACATAAGGACATCTTGGTGGACAACCTTCTCTCTTGAAGAATGTGCATTAAATCTTTCTACATGGTCAATAGCGGAGAGCTATGTTGCAGGAAACGTAGGGCAAGGGGGCGTTTCCATACGGAAACGGGTACGAAACGCTGAAACGCGTTTGGTATGGCCCTAAAACATGTTTCAGGCCGTACTACCACGTTTCACAAAACTGAAACGTGGTCAGTACGGCCTGAAACACGTATCAGGTAAAACTCACGTTTCAGCGTTTTACTTGTGTTTTTAAAAAAAAAAATTAGTTTGTTTTCTAATTTATTTTTAGGTTATCCTAGTGACTTCTAGTTGCT
>APFE030782576.1:51178-80316 GCA_000404065.3 Pinus taeda
GTCTAACAATTCCCTCATCCTTACAGTACTATTCAAATTCACCTGAAGTGAACTCGCCACCATTGTCAGTTCTTAAGCATTTAATGGATTTGCCTGTTCTTTTCTCTACCATTACTTTAAATTGTTTAAAGACATTTAATACATCAGCTTTCCTTTTTAGCATATAGATCCAAACTTTCCAGGAGTAATCATCAATAAATGTTAAAAAATACAATGCACCTCCATATGACATAACAGGGGAAGGCCCCCACAGATCAGAATGAATGTAGTCTAAAACATCTTTACTATTATGATTTCCAACTTTAAATCTCTGTTTACACTGTTTTCCATACACACAATGTTTACAGAAATCTAAATTTAAGGATTTCAGACCAGGAAGAGATTTACGTTTCATCAATATCTGAAGACCTTTCTCTCCCATATGACCCAGTCGCTGATGCCATAGACGAGTACCTGCTTCTTCCTTTTCTGACGCAACCGTTGCTTCACTGATCTGAGTACTTCCTTTTAACCTGTAAAGATTTCCGACCTTTTCTGTC
The DNA here is from genome assembly GCA_000404065.3 of Pinus taeda. NCBI lineage: Eukaryota > Viridiplantae > Streptophyta > Pinopsida > Pinales > Pinaceae > Pinus > Pinus taeda. The sequence goes on from APFE030782576.1 coordinate 51,718, forward strand.
ATAACCACAAGTTCTCCTTTAAAGACTTTCAAGATGCCATCCTAACCTGTAAACTTATAACCATCTAAATCCAAAACTCCCAAAGAAATCAAATTCTTCTTCAAATCAGGTACATGTCTAACACTAGTTAATGTTCTAACTGTGTTATCATACATCTTAATTCTGATATCTCCCATCCCAACAGTCTGACATGACATATTGTTACCCATAAACACAGAACTACCGATTACATTTTCATACGAGGTAAACCAATTTTTTTCTATGTGGGCACATGTGATGCGAAGCACCAGAGTCTAACAACCAGCTATCTAAACCCTGAGAGATATTACATTCAGGTGAAGTTTCATCTATCATACACAATTCTTCAGTAGATAAAACTTCGTCTATCATACCTGAATCGACCTGATTCGCTTCATTCTTCAGGTTTTCGGATTCCTTTCGTTTCCAATAGTCCTTCTTCAAGTGTCCAACTATATTGCAGTTCCAACATTTTGCCTTACACTTTTTTTCCTTCGATTTTGATCTGGAAGACCCCCTTGGTTTTTCTCCTCTTTCCTTTGAGTGTCCTCTTGCTACCATGGCTTCTGATGCAGCTGTCTCAGTACTAGATTTCCTTCGTACTTCTTCAGACAGGAGAGCTCCCACGACTGATTCAAACTTCAAAGAATTAGCAGTGCTCAAGCTAATTGAAGTTACGAAGTGATCCCATGATTCAGGCAGAGAACATAACAAAGTTATTGCTTTATCTTCTTCCTGTATTTTAACTTCCATATCTGTTAATTGACATATTAGTGTGTTAAAAGCATTCAAATGTTCTGCAACATTTGAACCTTCTTTCATTCGAAGACTGCATAACTGTCTTTTCAGATAAATTTTGTTGGTTAATGACTTTTTCATATAGAGTTTTTCAAGTTTTTCCCACAATCCTGACGTTGTAGTCTCCTCAACAATGTTGAAGAGAACTTCATCCACTAGGCATAACCGGATGGTACTGAGAGCTCGGGCATCCAAGTCCTCCCAGTCTGAAGTAGTCATGGTTGCAGGGTTTCTTAGTTGCCCCATCCAATGCCTTGTGCATCCCTTGTTGCACAAGCAAATCCCTAACCTTCAGTTTCCAAAGAGCAAAATTGCTTTTTCCGGTGAATTTCTCCACCTTCGCATTTGACATCTTGGCCATTTTTCCTCCTTCCTAGGGTTTCAGTCTTTCTAGGGTTTTCCAGGATTCAGCTTGCAGATTGCTCTGGTAACGACACCCTCTCTGCTCTAGTACGCAGAGGTCTTCTCCACCACTTCTCCAACACTCTGATCTTCACGGCTGGTCTTCAGAGAATATATGCATTCAGAGAATATATAGCACAACAGCAGTGTCCCTCACGCAAAGACAACAACAGCTCTGGCTCCATCGACAGGGAAAATACACTGCACAACAACAGCGTCCCCTCTTTCACGTAGCAGAGGCAAAGATATTCAATGCAAGACGAGCACCACGCATTGACAGCTCTAGCACGCAGACTCTGCTTTGTTTTTAGCAGACAGCACGCAGGCACCACAACGCACGTTCATCTGGCTGCAACCTCTGGTCCACGCCACTCTGTTCTGGAATGACGACAGGGTTACACACAGCACCCACTCTGTTCTGGAACGACGGCAGGGTTACGCACAGCACGCAGCAACGATTCCACTCTGTTCTTCTAGAACGACGGCACGGTTAAGCACAACACCCACTCTGTTCTGGAATGACAACACAGTTTGACTTACGCAACAGTGTCTTCGGGAAATAGCCTCTCACGCACAGCCTTTCACGCTTCACCACAGCCTCACGTCTCCTTCACGCAGGGTTTTGGTCTCACTGCTCTCACGCTGATACAGCCACACGCCCAAGTTTTGGACTCACGGCTCTGATACCATTTGTTGAAACGATAAATGAAATAATGAAGAAAAACAAGAAACAAGAAAGCTCAACTGAATAACCAAGATAAGGAACTGAATGAATTGGAACTGAATAGGTTGGAATTTGTTATTAACAATGATTCTCCGCACGTTACATTTCATGGGCATTGTGATTATTTTATTTCATGAACTGTCGTTATATAACTAATATATCGGTACAAAACTGTGAAACTAATTCATTACATTTACTGAAAATTTACTAATTTGTTGTCAAAGTAACATAAATTACCCATAGATAATTTATAAAAAAATAAAGTTTTCTTTTATTTATAAGAAAATAGGCTTTCATTCTTATGAAATAAATTTGAATTCAAAAATATTAATTCTGTAAATTCAAAAGAAATAAACTCTTAATCAATTATAAAAACAATTTTAACTTTAAATAATTTTTAAAATATATTATATTAATATAAATTTATATATCAAAAATCAAACATTACCAATATTACAACTTAAATTATAAGTTAAAAAAATAATATTTCATTTCTTATTATCATTTTTCTGATAATTTCTTCAATACTTTGTTTAATTTTCATATTATTTTCATTGATATTCCTGCACTTCCCAAGCTTGGTTTCTGAATTTCACTCTGGAGCTCTTCATTTTTCTGTCAGATGCTGCACGAATAATGAGATGCGTAACGAACGATATACCTCACATGGTTTTATTACGTCTCTTTAGTCTATGGTGAGGGTTTTCCTTAAAACACGTCTTGCCATAACTGGATAGTGTTTCTCGGAATCTTGACGTGTAACGTAGAAAGGTAGAATTTATGGTTGCGTTTGAGCGGTTTGGTTGTTTTTCCTTTTCTGTTTTAGAGGTTTGGTTCTTTTATTCTTTTTAATGTTAATCGGCCTGCATTAGGTTTTGATCGGTTACAAAGTCACAATATTCGAGACAAATGATGGGTTATTAATGTATGTTTTTTTAATAAAATAATTTATAGTGTTTTTATAATATAATATTTGTCTTTATTAATATGGGGTAGGTTTTGATCGGTTAGAATGTCACATTGCTAATCGAGATGAATGATGGGTTATTAATATATGGGTTTTTAGTAAAGATATATATATGTCTTTTAGTAAAGTCATTTATAGTAAGATGTTTGTAATACAATATTTTTATTTATTAATATGAGGACGTTAGTAAAGTGAATATTAAATATGTTTATTAAATTAGTGGATCACAATATTTCAAAGTTTATGGTTAATTATTGAATAAAAAAGGTATGGAACTTATGTGAATGGAATTTTTATTATTATAAGATGTATAATGTGATTAATAACTTTTTCTTTTTTTCCTTGGATGAAAAAAATGTGTTTTTATCATTATTCAAAGGCCATGCATATATGTATTTAATATTTTGCTTGAAGATTTCAACAAATAGTTGATGTAAATAAATAATTGGTTTATAAGTTATAGTACACAACCAAAGTCACCACCAATAACTATAATTTCAATTCATAAGTCAAATGGACTAAAACTATAAATAATATGTTGTCGTATTAAAATCATGACATATAAATACATTAAGAATCTCTTCTATATTTAGTCAATATAAATCACCAAATCACTCCACCCTTCCTACAGTGTTAGAGATGAATCATCTTAGGGTTTCAACTAGAAGTCATCTTACTTATATAGAGAGCCAAACCATATTCTTCATTATATAAAGAGTCAAACAACATTATTCACTTGAAAGCTTTACAATTTATTTTAGATGGTGGTTGCCTAGAAGGTCACCAACATTCCATTTCCATCTTAGAACTCGAGCCAACAAACCATCCACAAAACAAAGGTTCTTATTAGAATTTCAGCCATTCAAATATTGTTTTTGTACATCCATGTTATAGCTATGGGCTGTGGAACACAACTTTTGATTATCCCTTGGTGATTCATTTCTATTTCCTTGTAAGATTTTAATCTATGAGCAAGGCCCATCATAGTGATCCTTCATTATATCACTAACTCCATAAAATAATGTGAAGGGTAATGAGTAGGAATATCTCTTGCATTTCTTTAATGACTTAATACTTTTCCCTTTTCCTTTCCAAATACCTGCTCACCATCTCTCTTTGAACTCAACTCCTTCATACTTGATTTTGAATTTGACTTGAGACGTCTTAATGTTTCAACCTCCACGCTATTTCCTTGTAAGATTTTAATCTATCAACAAGGCCCATCATAGCGATCCTTCATTATATCACCAACTCCATAAAATAATGTGAAGGGTAATGGGTGGGAGTTTCTCTTATATTTCTTTAATGGCTTAATATGTTTCCCTTTTAATTTCCAAATACCTGCTCCCCATCTCTCTTTAAACTCAACTCCTCCTTGATACTTGACTTTGACTTTGACTTCAAACATGTTAATGTTTCAACCTCCATGTTAACATTTGCTTCACGTTCTTTATTATTCCACGTTTATATTTGCTTCACTTTGACCTTCTAAGTTCTATTTTATAGTCATAGTTCCAAATGCATCACTTATTATATGCTTCTCCTATTTCCATTAAATTTTTCTCTACCCTATCCATTTAGCTTTCTTCTATCCACGGGGGCTTCACTCAATGAACCTTCGTGGCATATTAAACATTATCGTTAATTTGACTATATATTGGAAAATAACCCTAAAAATCACATTATGTAACCCTCTACCAGTACCAACCCAATACACCTTCCCAATTTAAAAACCCCTATTTCCACTAGATATTGTAGGTATCCATTTTTTCATTAACTTTTTTTATACCTCTTTATATTTTTTCATTAACTTTGAGCTCGATTTTTTATACCTGCCAATTTAAAAATTCTTTACTCCCTATATATCCCCAAATATATAATGTCATTTTTTCCTCAATATATATCCCCCAATATGAATCTATGTGGTATAGTATTAGTATGATATTGCTTCCCCAATAAAACCCCATGTTTTTACAAGGTATTAGACCCATTAAAATGATCCACCTACATCACTTATTATGTGTTTCTCCTATTTCCATTATATTTTTCTCTACCATAACCATTTATCTTCCTCTCCCATTTATCTTCATCTCCCATGTGTTAGACCCATTAGAAAGATCCACCACTTTGTCTTGCATTCATAACTGATGTAGGAGCTCGTAACAAAGAAGTTTAGTTTACTCAATGAACAATTTCCCCTTTGTTAATCATGATATTTAGTTAGGAGAATCTGTGATTCTTTGGAGGTTACGTTGAGTTGTCTTTATGAGAAAAAAGCAAATATTTTGTTGAGTTGTCTTTATGAGACAGATGCAAATATTTTATTTAGTGAAGTGGCATTTAGATTTTAGAATAATGACAACAGTCCTTTGTGTAAATCATGATATTTAATTAGGAGAATCTGTGATTCTTTGGAGATTATGTTGAGTTGTCTTTATGAGACACATTTGGAGGTTATGTTGAGTTGTCTTTGTGAGACCCATGTAAATATTATTTAGTGAAATGGCATTTAGATTTTAGAATAAGAACCACAGTGAGCGGCAAGCGATCTTTCTATTTATGGCTCCAAGTAATAAGAAAAAAGTGTTATGACAACAAAGGTCTTCCTAACATGTGATCTATAATATACGTATTCTTAACCATAACTTAGATGTATAATTTAATCAATTTAATAATTGATGTTAAAGGTTAATGTAAATTTCACTAATGGAAAAAAAACCATTAAATTTATCTATGAAACGTGGAGTAGATCGCTGCACGTATACCCAATAACCTATTTGCAACACAACTATATATATAACACAACCTTCATATATATCAAACATGTAATAGGTAATCTCAAAAGAGAGTGACAACTTCAGAGAAAGGGATCACACAGACTATCCCTCTATTCAACCAGACTCAGACTGGTTTATTTAGCATAGCATAGCATAGCAGACTATCACTACCATAACCACGAGAAGCATACTAATAACAAGCATGCTCGCTCTGATCTAATACGCATACGTAATTTCCATATTACATTAGTCTGCCAAATCGCAGCGGCCATCGAAGTAACAGAAGCAAGTCCAGGAGTGGCACTTACCATCGCTGGCGTTCTCTTTCTTTACGCAGACTCTAGCGCAGTTTTCTTCATCATCGGGACAATATACACTGCCGCCCTTCTTGCTTGACTTTTCGCAAATGGGACCGTTTCCATTTGCAAACTCTGCAATGTTTCAGGTAAACCTAGTCAATAGGAAATGCTTGAAAAAAACATGTGAAAAATGTAATTTTATAAGTTCAAAAAAATAAACAATGTAAAAGAAATAATTTTGCAAAAACAATCCCAAACATCAAATATTATTTTCAGCTATTAAAGCGCCAAAATCTCTATCCAACATCAAAAGTCTGTGGCAAAAGCCATAGAGTTAACTCTCCATACCGTTTGAGGCCATCAGAAGCAGCAGGACGAACACAACAAGGACCGTTCTAATGGCAGCCATGGCACCAGGGAGCTTTTCGCCACTACACTTTTTCATGCCTACTCAGAATGAAAAAAAATTGAAGCAGGGATTTGACTTATATAGAAAATCAATGCTCGAAGATTCGCAAAATCTGATTGTCATGGGGGCAGTTGATCATGAGTAAAACAAAAATTAATTCATAGAAAGTCAAGTAAGGTGGAAGTTATAAGTACGAATTGGAATATCAAAGGCTCTGACAACTGAAACCAAAAATCCAATAGATTGAGCGTTCAGACAAGTTTTTCCCCAACTTTTTTTAAAGCGTCCACGAATCTAATAATTATTTTTGCATGGACTGGTTGACTATGGGGATCTTAATGCATGTCATTGTTATTTTCTTATTAATTTAATCGAAGTTATGGATGCCATGATGCCGATAAATGTAAGATGGGAATGGTTAATGGTGGCATTATGTAATAATATAATATATCCGTGAAAGTTGTCACGCATCCCGAGCACGATGGAAATATCGCTGCAATTCAGCCACTGAACACCATATTTATATTTTTTATCATACAGGCCGCATTGTTGCATTCAGTGGTTTCACTCCAGTCAAACTTTGACATCAGGAAAGGGACCATGAAGAAAAAACACCCCAAAATGGCCTTTCAGCTTTGGAAAAATGTTGTTTTATCATTACATAGATGAATTCAGTATTTCAAAAAAGCAGTCCAAGTTCGTCTTTCAACTTTGGCCAAACGTCATTGAATCATTACGGGGCATCACATTTCTCTTCCCTTTCGCTTGGTTTGAGAAAGGTCTAACATCAAAACTAGTATGAAAGCAACTCTCTTGATTCTCTCTCTGGTATTTACACAGATATAAAAAGATGAGAACTAAGATTTTAAAATATATATAAATCTGTAATTTAATATAAGTGTATAGTTGTTTTTTTGGGAAATTTAATGTTTAATAAAATTGGGTTGTTTTTATTAAAAATGTGTTTTGGAATGTATAGATAAATTTAATTTTTTGAATTTTTTATTTAAATAGCATAAATTATATAATTTTAATATTTTTTTTATTGAATTTCCAATAAAATTAATAAAATAATAACTAAAAGTTTTTTTTTGTGTAAATAAGTTTTGTATTAACAGAGAGTAAATACATTACAAAACTTTTGTTGCTGCAGATTTAAGGGCTGCTTATTAGCAAGCCTGGCTACGAGGGGATACATTGGCAAATTAAAGAGAAAACATGCACAAAACAGGCACACCACTCAGGGCGGCCGAGATGGTACTGCGAGATAGCCAAAAACTGATGTCTCTGTCTGAGTACATTGCACCATAAACATAAGAAGAGAACTGAGTACATAGCATCAAGAACAAGAGAGGGGGCTTGGACGCGACCGGCAAAAGGAGGACAGTGGCAACGGCCATCAGCGGTGGGCTGACCCCTGCTTTGGCGGGTTGCCTGGAGGGACGCCCGAGGTCTCACCAGTGGTACCTTCGGTGCCAACCAAATTCCTCATGAGCTTGATAAGCACGGTTAGCTTTTTGCTGATGGTGTCGACTTGCTGGTCCAGCGAGGATAACTTGAACTCTATGCTTTCCACCACGCACATATGGTCGTGTTCCATAGCATCCATCTGGCGTTTGAGGTTCTGCACCCGTTCATCCTGCTCTTACTGCGCTTCCAGAACTTTCGCCAGCAGAGTCTTCATTCGCCACGCTTTCGCCTGGGTTCGGACGAATTGGGTGGCCCGCGTGAAGGTGGTTCCCGGGTCCTGCAGCCAATTCACCTCCTTCCCCAGCTGTTGGTCGGAGACTTGTGCTTCCTCTGTTTTCACACTGCTTTCCAGCTCATTCAGCTTACATTTGTTCCTCTGCGAGGTTCTGGTTTCATACATTTCTTGGGCCTGCTGGAGATCCTTTATAGCAGACTGGTTGCGGAAGCTATCCCCCTTCATGGCGTAGGTTATTTCCACGAAGATTACCAGCGCTATGTTGGCAGCGGGAGAGAGCTTCACCTTGCAACACGATAAAACAATGCTTTTCTTGGCTGCCAGGGACGTTGTTAAATAACCAATGGCCGGAGAATGGTTGGAGGGTGGCATTGGATGGGAGGGCCACTTGCATGTCCGGTTGAAATTATTGCAGCGTGAAGGATGTATGGTAGGATCTGAGAATGATTGCTGGCGTTTATTGTCACCGATCCCTCCCTCGTCCGCAACTAGCCAGGTGTGCTGCATCCTGCCTTGTTTACGGCGCCGAGAATCAAAGCAGATCATAGGGAGGTACATATCTTTTGGTCTGCAACCACTGACGGATATGCCTTGTGCCGATTGTCCTTCGGCCTCTGCCGTAATTAAGGTGGTGCGCTTAGTCAGCATGGGATCTTGTCGGAGACGTTAGAACCGTTGTCGTTCCGTCGCCGCTTTCTGCCGGAGTTATGTCCTTACTGGCAAGCTGCATGCATGTTCCCTTGAGGTCTGGGCATGTAATATCTTCCCACCAGTTGTCCCTCGGAGCATTGGGGTTCTCAATCCCGACGTTTGCCAGGTGGTCCGCCACCGTATTTCCTTTTCGTCTGATCGCCTGAAAGGTTAGACCTTTCATTTCTCGAAGCAAATTGGCTATGTTTTCGGTTACCTATGCCAGGCGCCAATGCTTTGTTACCCTGCTTGCCGGAGTGCCATTGTAGATTATCTTGGCCGCTGTAATGGCTACCTCTGAATCTCCCTCTATGACTGCGTTGGCAATTTGGTTCGCACGCAGTATTCGTAAGCCTTTTTCTAGAGCTGCGAATTCCATCTCGTTGTTGGTGGCTTCGCCAAGGGCCTGACTGTAGATGTATAGGATTTCCCCTGTGTGGTTCCTTATGACCCGTCCAATGCTTGCCAGACCGGGGTTGCCCCTCGAGGACCCATCGAAATTTAGCTTAAGGAAGCTTGTCGGGGGGATGGCACTTGTGCCATCCCTACTGTCCTGTTCGCGGTTCGTGCTTGCTGCTTACGGTTGGAGTGTTGTTCCCGTTCTCCAACTTGAAGCTAGCCAGAATGCGCTGGTCCCTGGGTGAGAGATTTGTTTTGGGATATGCAGTGCATTTTGCCGAGATTAATTTGTGGATATTTTCGGTTAAGGTAAGCTGTGAGAACTCTAAATTTCTTTGCTCATTTTGAAAGATACGCCTGTTCCTTTCCTTCCAAATTGTCCATGTTATGAAGCCTAGAATTATTTTCTATATGCTGTTTACTCTGAGATTGTTCGAGTAGTCGTATGGCCACTGAGTTATTGTGTTCTGGATGGAATTTTTGTCCCTATTTGATTGTTGCATGATGCTTTCTATCCACTTCCATATGTTGTTTGTCCAATCGCAAGAATTGAATAGGTGATTTATGGTTTCTTCTGCTGTGCGGCACAGAGAACATATGGAAGGGTCGGAGAATCATTTTTTCCGTAAGTTTTCCCCGGTAAGAGTTTTGCCTCTCATGAGGAGACAGAGGAATTTCTTGATTTTAGGCCAAAAGAGGCTATCCCAGACCTTGGTACTCCAGGGCATGGTCTCCCCTTGCTCATTATGTTCCAATTGCTCCCTAGCTTCTTTTAGGGTGAAGTTGTCGTTCCCCTTCATTCCACATCTGAGCTGATCCTTGACTGTGGAAGTTCGAATTTTTCTTTTGTTGAGAGTGTTTAGGAGGCTCTGAATATGTACATTTTCTGCTGTGGTGTTGTTAGAGTTCGGGGGTTTCCAGGTTCTCCACTCTTGCTCGTTGCTATCTGGGCTCCAGTACTGACTAACTTTGTAATTGCCTCCTGTCTGAGCTTCCCTTTTGTAATTTTCCAAGTCTAGCGTTGCAAGGCGAGGAAGCTGCTGCCAAGCGTCCTCCCAAAAGAACGTTGTTTCTCTGTTGCGAATTTCCCAGAAACTGTGATCTTGAATAATACTTCGATTGCGTCTGGAGAGGTTCCAGATGGGAGATCCTTCCGGAACTTCCTGTAAAATAACTAGATCCTGCTCATTGCAATTAGGGGTATATTTCTCCTTCCAATGCCTCGCCCAAGGAAGGTTGGGTTCTTTAAGCCAGCGCCACCATAGCTTGGCTCCACAGGTCATATTGGCGGTAAGGGGGTCTATTAAATTGAGGCCACCTACTGATTTTGATTTGCATAGCTTATTCCAGGTCACCAAAGCCCATTTGTTTTTTTTCCGCATTGCCTTTCCATAAGAATGATCTTTGGATGGTTCGGATCCTGTGTAGTACGCCTTGAGGAGCCGGCAATATGGAAAGCATGTATTGAGGTATGGCTTGCACGATTGCCTTGGTTAGGACTAGTCTGCCCGCAAAGTTTAGGGCTCTGTGCATCCAGTGTCTGCATTTGTTCTCCAATTTTGCTAGAGTACTTTCCTAATGATGCTTTTGCCAGGGTTTGGACGTTACCGGGGCTCCCAGGTATTTTGAGGGTAGATTACCCCGTTTAAAACATAGAATGCTTGAGAGATGGTTCTGGATTGCCAGATGAGTATTAAAGAAAAAAATCTTAGATTTAGCATGATTGATTTCCATACCTGAGGCTTTGCTAAATAGAATTAGGATGGATTTGAAAGCTAAGGCCTCTTTCACCATGGGGGTGTCGTGCAGTAAGGTATCATCCACGAACTGTTGGTGTGTTGTGGCTGGGATAGATTGCAGAGGATGCAGTCCTCTGAGATTGCCTTCTGCTTTTTCTTTGAGGATGAGTCGACTTAGGCCTTCCATAAGGATCACAAAGAGGAAAGGGGAGAGAGGGTCTCCCTTCCTGATGCCCCTGGAGGGGGTGAAGGGTTCTGAGGGTGAACCATTGACGAGAATGGAGAAAGTGGAGGATTTGATTAAAGCCAAAATCCAATTGATCCATTGATGATCAAAGCCAAATGCTGCTAGAACAGCTTCCAGCTATTTCCAATTTACCTTGTCAAATGCTTTCGATAGATCCAGTTGCATAAGCATCCCAGCTTTTCTCCTGGTCTGGAGAGTATGCACCATTTCTTGTGCTAAGAGGATGTTGTCCAGAATTTGTTTGCACTCTACGTATCCGGACTGTTCTTCTGAGATGAGATTGGGTAGAATGGGCTTGAGTCTGTTTGCTATAACCTTAGAGATGATATTGTAGGTCACATTACAGAGTGCGATAGGCCTGAACTTCTCAGGAGTGTGGGCATTCTCTTCCTTTGGGACTAAGGCCAAGAAGATAGAGTTGAGCGATTTGAGAATGGTGCCTGAGCGTCTTGAGTCTTCAACCACTTCCCAGATTTCTGATTTGATGGTTGGCCCGCATGCTTTGTAGAATTTAATGGTGAAGCCGTCTGACCCAGCGGCTTTGTCATTTGGCATGCTCTTTACGGCTTCCTCCACTTCCTCCATTGAGATTTCTTTGACGAGAGTAAGATTTTGTTCATTTGTTACAACTTTGGGGATGGCTTGCGTTAGAGTGTCAATTGCTTCTGATCTATCTGCTTGCGTCTCCTGTCCAATGTGTTTGAAATGCTCTATCAGGAGAGAGGAAATTTCCTTGTGATTATGTAGAGTGTCGCCCGCTTCATTTTTGAGATTGAGAATTTTGTTTGCACTTCTGTAATCAAGGGTGGACCTGTGAAATAATTTAGTGTTTTTCTCGCCCTCTTTAAACCATTGCACTCTAGATTTCTGTTTCCAAAGTGTTTCTTCTCATAGACATCTATGTTGCCATTGAGTCATTAGTTATTTTTCAAGCTCTTTTGATTCCTCACTGATATTGCCTGAGGTCCAGCATTTGTGTATGTGCTCGAGCTTACTCTCTATTGTGGATTTTTCCTTGAAGATATTGCCAAATTTCGTGATGTTCCAGTGCTTGATTTTGCTTTTGATATGTTTGAGTTTACTTTGGAGCTTGAACATTTTGGTTTCTTGGATATTTAGTGGTTCACACCACCACTTCTCTAGCAATTTGACAAAATTAGGGTGCTGTAACCAGAATTTTTCAAAACGGAGTGGCTTGTTTCTCGGAGTGCCCAGGAAGGCAGCAACTAGAGAGATGGGCCAATGATCCGAACCTCCACTACGGAGTATGTCAGAGTTGACAGTGATGCCCTCTACTACTATGCTTTCTGAAATGAGGAATCTATCCAGGCGGGAGGCGATAAGATTCTCTCCTCCCCTTCTATTGTTCCAGGTGAAGGAGCTGGAGGAAGGCTACACATCCACTAATTTTGTGGTCTCAATAAAATCTGCAAAGGCCCCAGCATCCTTGTTTAGCTTTCGTAACCCTCCTTTCTTCTCCAGGAGGGAGGTGATCATGTTGAAATCCCCTCCCATGATGATTTTTGAGGTGTGATGTCTAGATTGCAGATTTATGAGAGAGTTGAGAAAATGAAATTTTTCTTCTAATCTTTGAGGGCCATACACATTAACACAGAGATAGGTTTCAGAGTTACCTATGATTTTTATTTCCGTTGCTATGTAGGCTCTGGTGGCTTCCGAAGCGAGGACACTTATTGCTCTTGTGTCCCAGAGGGTGGTGATACCTCCTTCCTAGCCTTGACTGGCTACTTCAATGAAGTCGAGAGGCTTACCCAATTTTTTGCTGATGCTTTTCATATGAGAGGTGGCACATTTTGTTTCTTGAATGAACATAATGTTTGGCTTTTCTGTTTGGAACTTCCTAATGAGAAGTCTCTGTTTTGCTTAGCTGTTGAGCCCTCTTGCATTCCATGATATTATTTTCATTGATAACCGGGTTTAGAAGTGGTAAGATGGGAAGGCGTTGAGAGCCTTCATTTTACCTGAGTTCAGCATTAAAATCCCTAGATCATGTAGCACCTCTCCATTTGTCCTTCTTGCCCTTTTCTTTTTTTGCTTGAAGCCAGTTGGGTTAAGGGAGATGTTTTTGGAGTGGTTACCTGTACTTGTTGCTATTCCCAATCTCCTATTTTGCATGTCCAGTTCAGCCTTCTGTCTTGCAATGAAGAGGTCGCTAATCTTTTTTAATTCTTCTTCTGGAACATTTTCTATTCCTTTTGCTTTCCAGTTTTCCTCTAGTGCTGGGAGGTTTACGCCTGCTTTTTCCAAGGCTTCGTTTAGCTCCAGCTCGTCACTACCACCATCACTGTTTAACATTTCTGTATCTTCGTCTTGGGTGCTTTCTTGTTCTTGCCTGTTGTCTTTTGGACTGTGAGGGTTTGCATCCCCTTCTTTCCCGTTGTTGTCTTGCTGGTTCTCTGTCTCCTCTGTACCCCGCTCGTCCACCCTTATCTCTTCTCTATCCGTGTTTGTTTCTAATACATTGAAGGCGTTGAAGGTGCTGCTTGGGGCTTCCCCTGTTCTATTTTGTCTTCTTCTGTTAGCTCTTTGTCTGGTTTTCGGTCTGGTGAAGATCTCTGTGCTTTGCGCCTCTGACATGGGTTTGATCGCTTCTTCTGTTCTGTTAAGAGGACATTCTCTTACTAAATGCCCGTTTTCATGACATTTTCTACATCTGAACGGAATTTGTTCATAGTCAATGGCCTAGAAATAGTCTTCATCCATAAACTCTAGCCAGATGCCTTCATGCAGGGTTCCAGATATGTCCAGTTCCACACAAATTCTGGCACAAGAGGTGTATCTGCTCTGTATGGTGGCTTCAGAGGCTTTAATGAAGGTGCCCAGCTTGTCTCCTATTTGCTTGAGAGTTGCTAAGCCCCAATAATCTATGGGGAGGGAGAAAAGACGGATCCAAACGGGAACTTGAGTGAAGGTCTCTTTTTCAGGGACAAAGTTAGGTTTCCATGGTCTCATATAGAGACCCGCATAAGCAAAAAAGTATGGTCCACCATAAAAAACCCTATCCTTATCTTCTAGGTTTGTAAAGACAACGGTAAAGAAACCATTAGCTCCTAGTTGTAGATTGATATCACCTTTGGGTCTCCAGTGTTGGTTGATCCATTGACAGAGGGCGCGCTTCGTTGGCCATAGTCCCATAAATTTACATATGACCACATGTTCTGACATGTGCTCGCGGTGGGCTTGTATCTCCGGGTCTGTACAGACCACTCTAAGTGCCTCATTTTTCTTAGGTTTGCAAGCTCCTGGGGGAGCTTTGTTTGTACCAGCAGTGAGAGGTGGTTCCCTGTCTTTTCCTTCTCTTTTTTTCCCTTGCTGCTCTTGCTCCTCTTCATCGGTTTCCTGGGGATGCGTTGAGCCTGCAGTTTTACGATTTTCCTCTGCACCTAGGGTGTTGTCTTCCTTTTCCTTGTTTGCTTTATCTTTCTGTTTAGAACCACGTCTGTATTCTGCCATCATTTTATGCTCCTTGTCGTTTCTGGTGCTGCCTAAGTCTCTGCTTTCACCATATCCCGAGATCTTTAACCCTTCTTTCATTTTTTGCTTGTGCATGACAATTTTCTTGAAGGATGGGGTCCCTGTGGACCCCCCGCTGAGCATTTGCCGGGTCAGCCCGCATCCCCTGCTGCGGAGTTCAGCTAATCTAATGATCTGTGCTGCCAGAGCTGACTCTGGTTTGGCAGGGCTAGGCGTTAAACCCTAGACCAGTGTTCGCAGCCGTTTTCCGCCAGAGCTCCTCTCCTCCAAGAAACTCTAGAGTCCAAAATAATAACTAAAAATTAAAAAATTAAATAAAATTAATAAAATAATAACTAAAAGTTAAAAATTAAACTGTTATAAATATAAATCTTTCTAAAACTTGATAAAAGTGTGATGATATATTACTTACAAAGTGTCCTTTTGAACGAAAGAATTTACTTTTACTAACCACTTTGTTCAAATTAAATAAACCTGAAGAATTATTTTTATTACATTAAATAAATACGTAATTGATTAAGTTTTTTTTAAATATAAAAAAAGTTTAATAATAATATAATTCTATATTAGATTATAGCAATACAATTTTTTTATAAAAATTTTAACTTATTAAAAAAATGGTATCTCCTCAATTACAAAATTGAAATGGATTACAAATTTCTATCTTGGTTTTAAGATGCTATGTATGGCACTCCTATTAATCTTAATTTTCTTGACCATATTGATTCATCGAAAGTCAAAGTTCAAAGTTCCAGCTTCATAATGAAACATTGTTTTTGTATGTTATGATCAATTTTAAGGCAATCCAATTTGTTTTTTTTTTCCGGAAAAAGAAAAAAATTAAAACATATGAAATTTTGAGAATATAGTGAAGCAAAATTGTAGCTAACTAGCTAAACTAAATGTCATTATTTCAAACTAAAATAGTTATTAGTGGATTATAAGAAAGTAAAGTTTTACTTGATTAATGGAACAACTCATGATTTTGAGTCTTGAAATATTAACTTGTTTTTCTAAATCCAAATAAAATAAGCATTTAATCAATTATAATATTTCTAGCACATATATAGTTATCTTAAGCAGTTGTCTTTAACGCGACTTTTTGAAAGCCTTTCCGGTGGCTTTTTCCAGTGAAAATCCGGCAGTAAATTACTGGAATCACAAGTTTGATAGCTAGTTTCTGCACAATCAAATCGTCCCAGGGGTTTTCCAGGGTGCTGAATCCAAATATGCAGTTAAAAAACCATTTTAACTGCAACAAAAACCATTTTAACTGCAATTTCTTCCACCGGATTCCGTCACCGGAATCTCCAAAAAGTCGCATTATAGACAACTCCGTTATCTTAATACTTTTCAAAAAACAGAAAAACAATCTTATTATTTCATATTATTTTCAATAATATTCCGGCACTTCCCGAGCTTGGTTATGAATGTTATGAATTTACACTCGAGCTCTTCATTTGCCTCTTAAATGCCCCCAGGATTCATAAGATGCTCCTCTAACGGCAAAATGATTTATCTAAAATAAAAGTTGAGACTTCTATTTTGGTAATGGAACATTGTCCATGAAACATTGCTTCAGCATGTTTTAATTTTCTACCAATATACCTATTAATTATTATAGTGAAGCAAAATTGTAATCAATGAACTAACCAAAGCAAATGTTATTGTTTTTTTTTAGGTAGTAATATTGATCATAACTCAATTATCAATAAAAGAGTTATCACTAGAATTTTTTTTCAATTTAAATGTTTGTATTTCAAGAGATTCGAACTTTCTCCACATTTGTTAGATCCAAAGTTAAATGAATGTAGGTTGATTTAATTTCCCCTTGAAATAGACTATATTCCACGTGAATAACATAGATTCTTATACCAAATCTTGATAAATACCATATAGTTATTTTTATTTTTGTTTATTATTCTTATTTTATTTTGAACAAGTAAAAATTTATTCACCTCAATAATTTTATTTATATTATTAACAAATACCATTTTTCTGCAGAATCAAGTTATTAATTTTACTTTTAATTATTTTTTTTAATGTAATTTTTACTCATCACAATAGTTACAAAACACTCTTTCATACTCGGCTCTGCTCTAAACAGAATTAAATTACCCATTAATAATTTATTAAAAAAATAGAATTTTACTTAATTCATAGGAAAATAAACCTATACTTTTACTCAATAAATTTGAATCCTTAAATTTTAACTCTATTTTATTTATATATAAAATCTTCTTCACACTTTAAAAAAAAAAAATCCATTTCCTACTGTTATCTTCCTATAACTTCTGAAATAATTTTTTTTTTCAATGATATCAAGGCACTTCCCAAGATTGGGTTCTGAATTTCACTTCTAGGTTTTCATTCGCCTCTTGAATGCCTCCATGAATCATAAGATGCCCTCTAATACCACCATGTGGTTTCTTTTTTAACTACTTATATTTAGTCCGTGGTGAGGTTTTTCTTTTAGCACATCTTACCATAATTGGGCAATGTTTCTCATATCCTTGGCGTATAATGTTGAATGTGCTGCCCATATTTTGAAATATACACCAGCTTAACATGGGCCACTATTTTGTATCTTCATTTTTAGCAATGTCGAAGACTTTCGATAAACAAAATTCCTTTCCATAATACCACATGGAATGAACTGTTTGTGTTTTTTTTTAAGTTATGATGGAGGTTTTTGAAAAAGAGATTTGTGATATTATTATTATTATCCAATTTTAAGGTTAGGGCCAAGTCACACACTAAATTGGTGTATGAGACCTTTTTGTTTGTGAGATAAGGGACCTACTTTTATGGAATGATTTCACTGCTATGTCTACGAAAGCATACATACTCTACCGCTCTGTTGGAAATAATACTGAGAGGGGGGGTGAATCATTATTATCAAATCAGTAAAACTTTTTCTTTTCATACTCAGATTCATATACGCTACTTCAGTTAAGGATATCCGCATATATACGCGACTGTGTTAAAAGCAACTAGCGTACAGTAACCTTTATGATTTAGTTAGTTCATCTTCAGTGAATGCATCAGAACATTATTAACCATAGGAACAGTAAAGAGAACAGATCATCACACATAAAGAGCACACATGAACACCATGATGTAAGGTGGAAACCCAATGTAGGTGAAAACCACCTGCTGTAATTTGTTTTTATTTTCCTTTAATAAGAAACTTCTTTTACAATGTACTGGTGCAGTCATTTACCAGTACGCAGGCTTCTACCTGCCGAAGGATACCACCTACTTAGCTCTTGTACTAATCGTTCCATTTACTAGTACGTAGGCGCTGGCCTACTGAAGGCTCCAACCTTCACTCGTTTTCCACATGCTCCTGGAAGGGAGCTACAACCCCCTGGCTCTTGTACTGGCCAATATGTTTACCAGTACGTAGGTGCCGGCCTAGAATCATCCAGGGACCACATTTCATACATTTTCATACTGGATCCATAAAACAGTCATCATTGCAATACAGCCTGCATCATCAATCTCTGAATCACCCAATACTGAAACCCTGTCAACAACACAGTCACGAAAACACATAACAGACTACATAAATCTGCAACAACAACCAGATCCAATAGCAACTTCAAATATTATACTTCATATTGTATATGCTACTTGGATGAACCCAACCTATGTATATATGCGCTTTTACCAAAGACAACCCGCGTACATATCTGCAAATTCTAACTCATAACTTTGCAGCTATTTTAGACATCATCACATACCCAGACCATAACATTTATACAATAAACATGTGTCAATAGATCTAGTCTATCCATAATCAACCCATATAAAGATAATCATTCCAAGCCTTGAGATCCCGTTCCATCGTTCATCATCCTCCACATGAGTGCAACCTTGGTTCAGATCAAGCAAGGCATTACCAACCGATAAGCAGCATCTGGATCTTCCACTTCATCGTATATTCATCACTTGCACACTTTTGCTCCCCTCTTTGCCTAATGATCTTCTCCTTATATAGGTTTAGGCTTTTCTCAATACCATGGTCCAAAACCATGTAGAACCAATACCTTGGACCCAATACCTGGGATCAAAACTTCGGACCAAATACCATGGATCAAAACTTAGTTCTCCGACATGTACATGCCTTTCCTTCTGTGAACCTGCGTGTATACGTATATGCGCCTTTTGCTAAGATAACCCGCGTATATACGCACTTTCATCACGGTCAACCTGCGTATATCTCTCTTTTGATTTACTGCTCTAGATCTGCCATTAGATTAAGTTGCCATCACCTGTATCAAACCTCTGAGTGAGTTGCCATCAAGGACAACACCTGAATCATAATGCCAACACCCTCTGGTTTTGAACCTGTGATCTCTTAGGAGGAAACACATGCTCTTAACCATTACTACTATGAATTGAAAATCAAAGTTTGACTTTAAGTAGAGAGGTAGAATTTATGTTGAAGTGTGAGAGATTTGGTTGTTTTGGATCTTTTTATTTTATTTGGCATGCAATTTATTGGGTTGGAATGTTACAACGTGTAACACCCAATGATGCATCAACATTTATTGATTACCAAATTTTACTTATTTTTGTTAATTTTATTATGTTTTAAATTGGATTGCTAAAAGAATTAGGATGGAAAGCCAGAACACATGTTGTTAATTTTATTAATTAAAAGAATTTGATTAGTTGGTAAAAGAACTAAAGAATCAGTTAATGTGAAAGAGTTACGAGAAGTTGGACATTTTTTCCTTCAAAAAGGAAAATGACAGAATCGAGTGGGGCTTGGAAAAAGGTGAAAGGGACTATGTTGTGTTATCTTTCCTAGAGCTGGATGAATTAGCCAATGGGAAAAACTTGTGATAATCGCTGTAGGGTACGAGACTTGAGGTTGGACACAGTCCTGATACCCAAGGTAGCAGACTATTTTATTCACTATCAAGAGTTAGAAGAGCTTGGAGGGGGATTCTGGACATTATTCACTATCAAGAGTTAAAAGAGTTAAAAGAGCTCAGAGGGGGATTCCGGACGTAATTGCCAGATTCGTAGTTGGGTGGTGAGACCTTCCAAAATGAAGAAATTACGTGCATGATTCACAATCAACGCAGGAAAACTGATAAGTAGTGTTTCTATGTTTAATAATCATCAATAGGAAAAGATTAATTGTCTTCTTTTTACGTGATGAAGAAGTTAACATGTTAGTTAATTATTAATGAGACTCTAATAATAATAGGCATATTGACTCTAACATGTTAGTTAATTATTAATGAGATTTTAATAATACTAGGCATGTTGACTTTAATTAAATTTCAATTACATACAATCAATGCGTAAAAGGAGTAACAACAATATTTCACTTTCACCCACGATAATCAAATATAACATCTATTTTAAGAACCAAACAAATGAATGAATTACAGTAGAAGAACAAATATCCCTTTTATTTTTTGAGTATAAATTGTCTTACTGGAATTTAAGAGCTCAGTGAATAATTGTACCAAAATATGCAAACTATTGATTTATGGAATTTCGTAAGTACTTCTCTATGTAACCATATCACGAAAGCATATAACGAATGATAGATCCATTGAACTTCTATTTAAACAGTAAAAAAAAGATAACCGTGAGGGTTTGTATGGCTCTTGTCGAGTTTTTGGAAGAACCCCCGTGAGCCAATTACCCAGGATGTGCTTCAACTTTATCATTCAAAGATTTCCAATCTTAATCCCTAGTAGAAAAGAACAAATATAGCCATCAATTAGATATAAAGATCAAACATTGAACAACTGTGAGCTAAATGCAGGTTTACAGTTGGCCAACCTAAGCCTTAAGCAATGAACCCTCACAGTGAACTATTATAACATTGCTTTAGACAGAATGTGAATTGGAATTCAACCGTAATATATTCATAAACCCTCAAATAAGATTATCTATATGAAAACCTTCACAAAAATATTAATGGCGGTTTAGAAAAACTAATATTGTGCCTATGACGGAATTCCACAAAGGCCATCATTCATACAATAATTACAATTAGAGTTCGATAACAGCCATAACATCCAACCAACAAAGGCTTAAGAGTTTGATATAACTAAAATTAATACAATTCCTCTGTTAATGATGGTCTATTGCCAGAAATTAAAATTCTAGGACAAAACTGCATAATGACCAACCTGAAAACAAGGACAACAAAGTAATGTAAGAGAGCAACCTCATTCCAAAACCCCTTTCTAGATATAGAGATTCAGATCACCGCCAGGACGTACCTACAGGCAGAGAATGCCATGGAGTAAGCATGGACCTAGAGTCGGAAGGAAGTTGTTCTAGTGGCGAAACACTTGCGTAAGGAAGAAATTACCTGAGACGAGGCTTGTTGAGCCATGAGTTGTAAGGTATACCTATTAGAGCAGCGCTGCCATTAGGGGATGCTCGAGAATAAACTCCTAGAATTCACCATTTTGATCCTGTACGATTACCTCATGTTTTTGCATGAACCTAACGTGTCCCTCTAGGACAAAGAATCCAACCATTGACGGTTTCATCTATTGCATGAGGGCAGGTAAGAAGAACAGAGGAATGTATATTGAATATCAACACAGAAATGTACAGTAAATATCAATATAGAAATGTATAATGGATTTCAACGGATTCAAGATACCAGATAAGTTATCAAAACCTTCGTCGCCTACAGAGGATACCTATAAGCCCGAAAAGATAGTTATGGTGGAGGGAATGTCCATATCGCCGTCCACTCACACTTTACTGCAATGTTGAATAGAAACCCTATCGCATGTCCAAATGACCTAAACCCTTCCTAGTTTGTCCATTATTCAGTCGGTTAATCCAAAAATCATGGAGGTCTTGGATCTCACGCAATTCGATGGTGCAGATGAAGCCATGTGCCAGAGTCGAGATCCTTCTAACTAGTCTCATTAACCTTAATTACAAAACTGTAGTGTCAGCGGAAGCAATTCAGGGTTCTCTCTGTTTACATAGGGAAACGCTATCAAGTGTATGCCAGTGAGGAGGAGTCTTAAATTGTGAAGATACGGCTTATAGATTAACTATTAGATTGCCTTTAGAGTATAGCTCCTCGGTAAAATCAACATGTATGATGTTAAATATATATATATATATATATATATATATATATATATATATATATATATAGTTTTGTGTTTAGTATGTTACAAATGGTATGAGAGCCCAGGCTTGCATACTGAGACTTCTGGGATAGATAAATACGCATTAATTAAGTTATAATATACATATATCTATGCAACAAACAATTGAGTATGGGTGAATGTGAACACAGAGACAAAGGTCAGCACCAAAGAGTAAAAATGTAGAGGAGCCCCAAATTATCAAACCAGCCAGAAGTTCTTTATGTGGAGGCCAACCCAAATATATGGATACATCTAGGAGAAGAATTGTGGCAAGCCAACGCTGCCCTGCTTGAAACAGTGCAACAACTACGTGCATTAATGATGAGCTTTAGGACGGACAACGAACGACTAAGGCATGAATAGTAAAAGATCCTTAAAAGCCTGTTTAATCGATAAAACCAACGAGGACTAGATCCCACTACGGAGAATAGGGAGAAGACCCCAACAACCCATCATGGGAAAGATAATGGAGAGTGAGCAGAGGGACATAAGGATGATGAAGAGGGGCATATGGATAATTTTTCTGGCCAAAGAAAGAAAAAAAGACAGAAAATGGAATTACAAGATGAGTTGAAAAAAAAAAACCGTCACTTTTTGAAGGAGAATTTGAAGAGGCAACTAAAGAAGGGCTGATTGACATGGATAAATATTTTTAGATTTATGAATACACTGACAAACTTAAAGCATGGTTGGAAGTTTACCAATTAAGCGGAAATGCCACCCCTGGGTGGGAAGAGATTAAAATTGTGAGAAAAATTGATGAAGAACAAGTTAGGTGGCAAGAATTCCGAAAATATTTTAAGGAAAAATATGTAACTGAACGTTATTATGAGGAAAAAGAAAAGGAGTTCCATGAGTTAAGGTTGGGAACCTTGACCATGGACAAGTATGTGAAACAATTTACTTCCTAGTTACGATATGTCTCATACATGTAGGAGGAAAAAGCAAAAATTCCGCAGTTTATTAGCAGTTTAACCAATTTTTTGAAGGAGAAGTTAGAATTTGATTATCCTATAACAATGGATGACAAATTGCGAAAGGCTTGTATCTCTTATGAGCAAATGAAATAGAAATGTGAGGGGCCCAAAGGAGATGTTGACAGGAGAATGAGGAAATTACCCCTAAACAAACAACCGAAAGTCACAAATCGAAGGAATAATTAGCAAAGTACTTTCAATAAATTTGCAAGGAACCCATCCAAAGTTCCAGCTTACACCAAAAATAAACAGACAGAAGGCGTTAGTAATCCTATTACCGAACAACTGCCAAAAACACCTCTACAATGATGGGGATGTGGGGAATCCCATTACTACAAGAATTGCCAGCACAAAGCTCAAACAAAACAAATTTCAAATATGCAAGAAGCCTCCACAGTTGGAGATATAGAAAGGAGTATGCCCATAATTAATGTTTCTTTGGATGATCATCAAGTAGAATACCAACCCACAATGATCAAGTGTGAAGGTATGATTGTTGATCAACATGTTTCTATTTTATTTGATCCAGGTGCTAGACTAAGCTACATTAGTCCTAAAGTGATAGAGAAATGTCAATTGAAAAGCTCTAAATTTAAGAAATCTTGGCTAATTAAGCTAGCAAGAAGAACAATTAGAAGGGTATCTATGAAAACATAAAACTTCCCTATGACAGTTTCAAGACAACCCATCCATCTTGGTCTGAATATACTCCCCTTATGTTTTTATGATGTATTAATAGGGATGGATTTGTTGGAAGGGTGTTGTTCCTTAGTCGATTGTAAAGAGAAATCTGTAAACTACCTTACAAACTCGGGATAGAGAAAGGAAATTCAAGGGATCAAGAAAAACATTAAATTATGCCCTATTACTGCTAACCAGTTAGGAAGATGCATTAGAAAGGACTGCCAGATTTATGTTGTCCAAGTAGAATACGCAAATGACTAAAACAAGATGACTTCATTGGAGAATATTCTAGTAATTGAGGATTTCGTGGATGTGTTCCCTGAATCCATCCCTGGATTGGCACCTAAGCGTGATATTAATTTTACCATTGAATTAATAGTTAGAGTAGCTCCTATTTCAAAAGATCCTTACTGCATGAGCATCCCTGAGTTAACAGAACTCAAAATGTAGCTTCGGGAACTTTTGTATAAAGGTTACATTCACCCTAGTGTATATGTTTGGGGAGCCCCTATGCTATTTGTGTGAAAGAAGGACGGAACCTTAAGATTATGCATTGATTATCATTAGCTAAATAAACTAACCGTAAAAAATAAGTACCCTTTACCCCAAATTGACAATTTATTTGATCAACTGTAGGGGAGCAATGTATTCTGAATTGACTTAAGGTTCGGTTACCACCAGATCAGAATAAAGGATGCAAACATTTGCAAAACCAAATTCTGAACTCGTTACAACCATTACGAGTTCGTGGTACTGCCTTTCGGCCTTACCAATGCTCCAGCCACTTTCATGAGCCTGATGCACATCATTTTTCAACCATTTTTTAGATAAATATTCAAAAAATCAGGAGGAGCATAAGAAGCACTTCAGAATAGTATTGCAGATTTTGTGAGACAATCAGTTGTACACAAAGTATAACAAGTCTGATTTTTACAATAGTCGAATTCAGTACCTAGGACATGTTATATTAGCTGAGGGAATAGTGATGGATCCAGAAAATATGAAAAATATTATGGAATGGATCACTCTGAAAAACATTGATGATATTAGACCCTTTTTGGGCCTGGCAGGTTATTACCACCTATTCATTAAAGGCTTTTCAAAAATAGCTTTTCCTATGACCTCGCTATGGAAAAAGGGACATGCCTTCCACTCGACAATAGAATGTCAACAAAGTTTCGAGCAATTAAAGAAATTACTTACTATTGCACCGGTGCTAAAGGTAGTAGATCCGGAAAAATCATTTGTGATATGCATAGATGCGAGTAAGGAGGGTGTCGGTGGTGTATTAACACAAGAAGGGAAGGTCATAACCTTTGAATGGCACAAAATGAAGGATTATGAGCAGCGATACTCTGCATATGATCTGGAGTTGACCGCAGTAGTACACGCACTCAAAATGTGGATACACTAGCTCCTAGGAGAGAAATTTATGTATTTAATCGATCATAGAAGCCTTACAAACTTCTTTAACGAGTCTAGTTCAAATACTCGGCAGGCCAAATGGACTGCATTCTTGAGCGAATTCACCTTTGACATGAAACACCTGAAGGGGAAGGAAAACTGAGTAGCAGATGAATTACAAAGAAAAGTACATTGCATTTATGAAGTGAAATACAGTCAAGTACAATCTAACCTGTTGGATGTCATCCGAAAGGCAGCCCTCATAGACCTAGAATATGCGTTCCTTTGGCAGCAAGCCTCAGAAGCTCAGGAAAAAAGGGAGTAGTTTGATTATGGTATTAATTGTAGAATTGAGGCTTCTGTGATCCATCATAGTTATAAGAAGAATTTTGGCGTAAATCACATATAGAAATACCTTTGTCGACGCGTTTCGAACCAACTACTGTGGTTCATCGTCAGGACAAGTTGAAGAAACAGATCCAGTCCAGCAAGTTAAATAGTCTGAGCAGAGACTCCAACGACTAAAACGATAAACGACTAATTTTTGACTTAAGGCCCAGGTCAAATTTTCATGAATTAATTAATATCATTATTATTCTTATAATTCTACTCTTATTATTATTTATTATTTTATATATAGAACCAAGATAAATTAGGTAAAAATAAGTTAATGGTTAGTTTTTTAATAATTCGTTTATCAATTTAATTAATTAATTAATTTCATATATTTATATATATATATAATATTATATATATATTATATAATATATAATATTATATATAATATATATATATATAATTAATTAAATAAATAATATTAGATTAAAAATAAATAAATACCAAACTGTTAACTTTACATTAACAGTTTGGGTATTTATTAATTTTTAATCTTAATATTATTATTTTAATTGATATATATATATATATGTGTGTGTGTGTGTGTGTGTGTGTTGTGTGTGTGCAATTAATTAATTAATTTAATTAAATTGATAAACGAATTATTAAAAGACTAACATTAATTTATTTTTACCTAATTTATTCTTGGTTCTATAAATAAAATAATAAATAATAATAATAATAAGAATTATAAAAATAATAATAATATTAATTAATTCATGAAAATTTGACCTGGGCCTTAAGTCAAAAATTATCCGTTTATCTTTTTAGTCGTTGGAGTCTCTGCTCAGACTATTTAACTTGCTGGACTGGATCTGTTTCTTCAACTTGTCCTGACGATGAACCACACTAGTTGGTTCGAAACGCGTCGACAAAGGTCTTTCTATATGTGATTTACATCGAAATTATTCTTATAACTATGGTATTAATCTTGAGAAAATGTTAACATTCAGAAACCAAATATATATTCCTAACCATAATTCTGTCAAGTAATTATTTTTGGATGAGTTTCATAGAAACACCTACGTTTCTCACCCAGGATACTAGAAATTGTGTTCTGCCCTCACAAAAAGCAACTTCTGGCCAAGTTTTGATCCAGGTAGATAATGGTGGCCACCCGCCAAGTCGACTTGGACCCCCACCATTGTTTCTTTCAGCTTTTCAATTTCCTTAATTGTAGCACAATTTACTATTTTTAGCAGTTTTTCGAGTCCTAAACTTCCGGAGCCATTTGGAGGCCCTAAATGATGTTATTTGGGAAAATTGGGAGCAACATAGATCTATAGACTGATGTTGCTCTTCCCCAAGTTGTAGCTGTTAGATAGAATTTTCTAACGAGATATTATACGCGTCAAATGGAGATCGTATGCCAAAGCTACGACCCTAGGAAGTTGATGTACCAATTTACCCAAACAGGGCCCACAGTTTGGCGTTTCATCTTCTAGGGTTAGGTTTTTGGATGTTTAGGGTTTTCCATTGTTTCTTAACAATAAATAGTCCTTCCAGCCTCATTGTAACACAATTCAGAGGCATGTAGCCACCACAACTCTTCTCAGAGATAAGCTACCATCGCCCTAGCTGTTTATTTCCATTTTCTGTTTGTAAGCATATCTCAGTATTTTACATTAATGAAATGAAGTATTATTTCCACTGCATCTTTGTGTTTATGGTTATCTCTGTAATTTGTTGCATTCCTGTTTAAATCTGGATTAGTGGTATCAAAGCAGTTTTCTTTTTCTCTGTTTTTCTTTACATGTCCCCAAAGAGGTTGGGATATAAGGAGTTAGGGATTGAACTGGTCGAACCTTTGCAAGACTAGCCTCACAAAACCTGACAGCCTCCCATCGCAGATGAAAAGAAAGACGAGGGAGCAGGAGATCCTATCAAAATCTTGCTCAAAGAATCTCTCGAGCGACAAAGTAACACAATGATGGACAACTTTGCCCAGATCCTTCAGCGGCTACCCAGGGGCAACACATCAGTTTCCCACAACTACTCTGGAAACACCACATCGTTTAAGGTATAAGTTAATTTTGAAATCCCCATATTCGAGGGTCAGATAGACACAAATTCCATCAATAGATGGTTAAATCTGCTAGAGGGTTATTTTTCTGTTCATGATTTTTCTAGTCGGGAAAAGATTATTTTCGCTCTTCTCAAAGTAGCCCCCCACGTCAAGGACTGGTGGGAAACCTACTGCGAGCAAAAGGATGAAAGTACCGGCTCACTATTTTTTAGCCACACCAACCTAGAATTCATTTTGGGATGCCATCGAGGAGAAGTACTACCCTGTTGGAAGCTATGAGGATCAATACATAAAGTGGACCACGTTGCGGCAGGGAAGGGACCAAGATGTGCCAGAGTTTACCAATATTTTCCATACCCTTCGCACAAAGTAGGGTATCAAGGATTCAGAGAAGCAATTGATACTCAAATACCACGGCTGCCTGCACAAGTACATCCAGGAAGAAATAGAATTCCTGAACATCTCCTCGCTTGACACGACATACTGATATCCCATCAAGGTCGAGCAAAAGTTTAAATAGAAGAAGCGAGACTTTGGATCTGCAAATCCGAAGCAAAGGAAAGGTGCACTCAAACTGCAGAACAAAGGACAAAACCAAGGTGAGGTGGCCCAAGACAACCCGCCAAAGCTGCAAGCAAAGAACAGTGGTGCGAAGCTGAAAAAGGAAACAAGAAAATGGTGTGAGTTCCATAACAACTCCACTCACAACACAAGTGAGTGTTAGGCCAAGCAGTCACTGGTGGATGAGCTAAAGGTTTCAGAATTAGATGCATGTTCTGACTTTGAGTCAGAACTCGACAAGGGGAACGACAAAAGGAAGCAGATTATTGATGCGAAGCCCAACGCCATTGTTGCCACCACGAAGATCCAAAATGAGGAGCCCAAAGATCTAGAGGAGTAGGAGCTTCTCTTCCACTCCTAGATGTGGGTAAAGGGATCCCCGCTACAACTCATTGTTGACAGCGGGAGCCAAAAGAACCTGATTGCAGCAGAGGTCGTGAAGCGTCTGGGCTTATAGACCATAGCACATCCACAACCGTACACCATTGGGTGGATTCACCAAGGACGGGATCTTTGCGTGAGCCAGCAGTGTCGCCTTCTATACAATATCAAGCCCTTCACTAATGAGGTATTATGTGACATTGCTCCCCTTGAAGTTTGTGATGTATTATTAGGACAACCATACTTGTGGAAGTGACATGCTGTGTATGAATCAAGGCCCCACGCTGTTATTATTACTTTGGGAAATAAGTTGTACAGGATACCGAAGGTAGCACCACCTATCG
>APFE030782583.1:0-12784 GCA_000404065.3 Pinus taeda
TCTATAGCATCCATGAAATCATCATCTTCAAAAGCCATTAAAAGTCTATACTTATTACCTTGTTCATCTTCATCACTATTTGAAAATCCATCATTGTCTTCATGAGTGTAATAGCTTTTCTTATTTACATTATTTTTCTTGTTCCATCTAATCGGTTCCTTACCTTTATGAGGACACTTGGCAACATAGTGACCGACTCTTCCACAAGAAAAACATTTGAAAGGTAACTTACCTCTAAATCTTCCAGCACCCCGTTGAAGGTTCTTAACAAAATTTGATTCTTCCTCTTCTTCTGACATATGTCCTGAGTCATAAGAATCTCATTTTCCTGAGGCCTTGAATGTGGCTTCTCTTCTATCTGATGGTCCCCCTTTCCTCATTTCATAAGCGGTTAGAATTTCGTGTAGTTGCGACATGGTAATTTTTTGTAGATTCTCCTTTTCTTCTATTGCAAAAACTTTTGATTCAAACTTAGAAGACAAAGATCTCAGAACCTTTTCAACCACAATAGCCTCTTTTATTTCTTCACCCAAATTTTCATACAATTAACAATCTCATCTATGCGTAGGAAATAGTTAGCCACACTTTCATCATTGTACATTCTGAGATTTTCATATTGAATTCTGAGGGTTTGAAGTTTTGCTCTTTTTACCTGTTCATCTTCTTCATAGCTCAGAACGATCTTGTCCCATATTTCTTTTGCGGTTTTATACTGCATAACCTTGACGAATTCTGATTGAGATAGACATCCTAATAAAGTATTGACAGCCTTTGCATTTGTTTCAAACTGCTTCTTCTCAGCCGGATCTGTGGGAGTTGTTGATGGAAAAGTGTACCCTGTATCTATGATATCCCAAACTTCTATACCAAGATATTGAAGATTGGCAGTGACTCTTACCTTCCAATAGACAAAATTGGTCCCATCAAAAATTGGTGGCCTGATCGATGCTTCTCTCCCATAGTTGCTCATGATGATAGATCTTCCTTCAAGCGATCAAGCTTCTTCTGAAGGACCCGGTCTAATGCCAATTGTTGGAAATAATACTGAGAGGGGGGGTGAATCAGTATTATCAAATCTTTTTCAATAAACACTTGTAGATCTGAATAATGAAACTTGCATATACCTTCTACTTGCAGATCCGACTAATGAAACTTGCATATACCTTCTAGATTTTAATGTAATTTATTCTTTAGATATTAACCATTAATCTGTATGTCAGAACCATATAATAATGAACAGGAACAAGAAACATAGACAGTCACACCAAAGAACACCATATATAAGGTGGAAACCCAATGTGGGTGAAAACCACCTGCTGCAATATGTCTCTATCTTCTTTCAATTAGAAACTTCTTTTACAATGATTTTGTACTGGTGCAGTCCTTTACTAGTTATGCAGCTGGCAACCCATGTAGGAGAGCTTACAACTCTCTCTCGTTCCAGTTCTCCTATAGCGAGCTACAACCCTCTTAGGCTCTTGTACTAATTAAGATTTTACTTAGTACGTAGTGTGACCTATAGAAGGCTACTACCTTCTCTTTCCTTCCAGGGACCACGTTTCATCAATTTTCAAACTGGATCCAAGAAATCATCAAGTATATGTGCATCAATCAATTAACCAATAACTTCTCAGAATGCTGTAATCAGACAAACAGTACCAGTAACCAGACACCAAGTCTATACCCAGCGCACTACAACAATAGACAAAATCAGTTAAAATATGCTTCAAGAAAATTCCGCAACTTCACCAGTAGTACCCTGCGGATGTCCGCATTTTATTTGTTTATGGCCTGCACGGCTTCGCTCCTGCGTTGTCTGTGACCTGCGCAGTGTTGGGCTAATTTATTGACTAAATTAACACAAGTATTTAATTGTCAATCTGGGTTTGTAAAACTTAGAGGAAAATCCACTGTATATGGACATCGGATATAATCAAGTTTAGAAGATAAAATTTGGAGATTTAAAGAAGTACATATTACAAATATAAACCTATTTTAACAATTTCTAATTCATTTATGTAATATATGAGGGAAGAGGCTCCTAACTTAGGAGAACCAGGTTGTCCTTCCCTATAATACTACTTTCATGAAGATAAATCTAAGAGCACTAATTAACAATGGTTTATGATGCAGAAGATGTAAAAGAAGAGGCTCCTAACTAAGGAGGTCTAGATTGTCCTTCTTCACAATCCTACTATATCACAATCACCATTGCTTCAAACCAGAAATGCAGAAATAACTTCAAATGAGAAATGGAGAATGAAATTCAGTTTTAGTTCAAGATCAAATAGAAGGGGAATTTAAATTAAATTCATTTGTGTCCCTTCATATGTAGATTAGAATTAAACCAATATTCATTCAGCAATCATCACACATTTAAATACATTTGAAACAAAAATTAGTCTATGAAAACTATGAAAATTGAACCAAGAAGTGTACTTAGCTTGGTGTGGGGGCCCTCCACCCTTGCCTTGCACACTTGAAGAAATCTCAACTACAACAACTTTAGTAAATAAACCAAGCATGAACAAATAGGTTCTTCAATTATCTTTCAGTCTTCAAAGAGTCTCAAAATCAAATTACATAAATTCTACGTTAATTTCCCTTCATAAGCCTTCAATGTTTTGACTTAAATAGAAGATCATGAAACAAACTGATCTAAATTATCTCTAACAACTATATCTATCCATATCCACGTATCCAAGTCAAATCCATCCAATCTATCACTAAAAATATGGAAAATCCCATGAAATCATAAAATTGCCCTATTTCCTAGGGATTTTCTGGATAACTAGTCATGCTTGACCAACCTTGACTGGGCTTGATTTAACTTGTGTTGACTGAACCAATTGGAATTAGTTTAGTCCTAGTTCCCAAGCTTTCCATTCATGTATCTAGCTTGAGCCCAAGTGTCCTCAAGAGTTTAAGGACTTTTGTGTAGCGGAAGGAATTAAATGAGAGTTGACGACACCTCATAAACCACAACAGAATGAGGTGGCCGAGACGAAGAACAGAACTATTGTAGGGGAAACACAGGCAATGTTGCATGACCAAGGCCTACCACTTCGCTTTTGGGATGAGGCATGCAACACAGTGGTCTATTTGCAGAATAGAAGCTCGCATCGTATACTTGGGATGAAGGCACCAGAGGAAGCTTTCTCTGGTAAGAGACTAGACCAAAACTGAGGACCAACATCTCCCCCTTGCTGATCTTCAAGCATGTCCTCATGCTTGTCTTTGTCTCATTAATCTTCTACCTCTGTATGCTGACCTCCCTTGCTGTTCTACCGATGGATCTATCCCTTGAATATGAAGCTTTCTTTTGAGCTACCTGTGAAAGGATATCTATGCTTTCATGTACTTCTTCTCTTTTCTTGTGGATGACATTCTTTACCAATATATCATTCTGGATGAGCAGCTTCAGACAACAAATAAAACTTTGAATTTTGCAATACATTCTGCCATAGGATTCATGTCTCTCTCAAATCAACAATTTTACTCAAAGGATCCGATGTCCAGTTTCTCTTACATCTCATTAAAAGAAGCAATTTTTTTATGTCTAGGCATTCACTTTCAATTTAGCCACTCGTTTACTCATGCAATCTGCAAAATAGGGGTTGGAAGAACCATAAAAATTTTTCAAATAGAAATGAATTTGAGAAAATTGTTCTCATCGAGTCTTATTAGGCTCATTCTGAAGAAAACCCATGTTTTCATTTTTCAAATTTCATTTTCATTTTCATTTTCCCAGAAAAAGCAATGAAAAATAGTAGCTTCTCAAAATTGAAATGCATTCCTAAGATTGAATGATCATTCAATTTTTTCTTCAATTTTTTCTCCAGTATCCTACTTACCTATTTCTGATGCTCTTTTAAAACAATTAAATTGCAATCTTGTTTGATTTCTGTCTCACGGCAACAGCAAGTCACTGCTTTTTTAAATCATTACCCTTTGTAGAAAAAAAACAAACACCTCTTGTAAAAAAACTGAGCTCTGCTTCGAAATGGAAATACATAAGAAAAATATCTTAATGTAATCTAAAGATATTGTTCTTCCGCTACTTGTATAATTCACCGTACAAGCCAAGATTCAATAACTAATCTTCAACACTGTGCTAATCATCATAAAGAAACTTGCTGCTCACTGTTCAATGGTTTGTATCAACCCCTGCACTGTTTTATTTAATCAATGTTATTTTGGCTCTGCGCACTCACATATAAAATCAAATCTTCAAACAATCAGTGCATTTCCTACAAGAGACTCAAATAACATGGCCTCTTACAACCCCTGCAGCAACCAAAATTCACAATATACATTTCTTTTTTTTACACATTACAGTCCTTCCTTAAGCAAAATCGTGCAATATATATCTGTGTGTAACAATTGGAAAAAAAAATGCATCGGCCATACAATCCTTATGTCATGAAACAACACCTAAAAACACATCCTCAGCTCTTCAACAATAATGCTCTGCCTCCTCTGCTATACAAGGTCATTTTTTACAAAAACTTTGGTTTGACTGCGCCAAATACGCATATGATCCCACAGAGATGTGAATGACGTGTTTTGCATGTGAAATATGGTGGAAATACCGCATAGTTTTGCATAATTTTCGTGCCGTGATTTATGTAACTACACTGGTGAATCATGTTGCCTTATCACATAGCCGTTTATTCATTAATACTATTGTTCATCTAACCCTTGTATTTATTAACTTCTGGAATCAATGGTGTAGTTTTGGCGTTTAGATGCTATTGGTGAGTTCTGAGGATTGTTAAATGGCGCTCCAAAGCCCTGTATCGTCGTTTTGCTGACTGGTGGCAAGAACAAGCGTGTTGATCATTAAATGATAGGCAGTGTTTTCCTCAGAACCTCTATTGCATTTATTAGACATTAGATCTTACCTTATTCTCCTATGCAATCTATGGAATTTAACTCGGCGTTAAAATTTATGTAGAACTGCCTTATTTCTACGCCTTAGCTTTGCATGTCTCTTTGCGTTTTTTTCTGTAAAACTGTTTTTTCTTTTGATTTCCTGAGCCTCTCAATGGTTGTGATGGCAACAATGCCAGAGTTTTTAATACGCACAGGGTTCATGTCAAAACATTTTTACCTGTTGAATGTAGTTGTAGCTCTTGTTAAAAATGCACAAGTTTTTTTTACCAAAACGTGTTGATCATGCTACTGTTTGGTTGTGCTCTGACCAGAATGCAACGTGGCTTTTTCTTTGTGTTTTAAAAAAAAAAACGTTTTGACCCATTTCCTATACGATACTTCACATTGCTTGATCATACTTTCTAAAAAACGTTTTTGACCCATTTCCTATACTGGTATGCCGTGCATATATCGATCGATCTACTGAATGGAACTGTGCTTAATTATTTTCATTGCGCTGTTGACACCATCCAACATTCATACTTGATTTGTTTGAAGCCGTACTTCTATTCTGTCATGGATTGACATCCTGCATACTGAATTATTATGTCGTGACTATCATATATACGTTACCAAATACTCGGTTTGCAAACTCATTTGAATCATATCCCCTGCCTAATATCATTTCATGCAAGCTTTAAATGAATTCATAAACTGCTGTGCCTTTCAATATGTTTCAATATCACACATATGTGCATCATATATTTGTTATATGCAAAGGGATTAATATGTTTTAATATAACGCATATGTGCAACATATATTTGTTATTTATTATATGCATATATTTCCTTTTGAAATATTGCCTTTAATACATTTCGTTGATGTATTTCCCTTAAAAACAATGTGCATGTTTGATGATAATAATCTTACCCTTTTGCATATTATCATATACTTTCCATCATATAACCATGCATATATAAATAATAACATTTCTTCTTATGCGCTTATGATAAGGTTAATCATTTTGATTTGCACTTATTCCATATGTATGGCAATGTCTTCCCTTAATTTTAAAATGACCATTTTTAGGTCATGTTTAAAATTGTTTCCATAGGACTAATGCTTGCTTTATTTGTGCAGGTGCAACTTTTTAAATCCTCACTTTGATCCATTTTGCTTTATGGAAAAATAATTAGGGTTAGGGTTATGAAATGAATATAGAATATATGAAGGGAATGTAAAATATAAGGATAATGGCATATTAAGGTTATGGAATGAAAAATATGTACATATGTACATTGGATTAGGTCTAGGGTAAATGAAAATGTAGAATATAGGATAATGGGTATAGGATGAGGAGAATGTATAAAATATGCATTTAGGTATTAACTCAATTTTAACAAAGTTTAAAAATTTCTACAAAAATTTGAATTTACAAGAGCAAAATTGTGCACTTACTATTCTTGTACTTCCCTGTAGTATTGGATGAATGTTGTTGTTCTTTAACAATATTGGATGAAGTTGTCTTGATCGAATATCGTAGATAGATAGAAACATAGAGCTTATTTATGCTTCCTGTTCTATGTTCTTCATTGATTCTGGTCCATTTCTTGTTGATGTCGTTTAGGTCCCTCTGCAATTGATTCATAATAACTCAGGTCCCCTCTGTCATGTACATTTTGATGCAATATATACATGTTTTTGTGAACATTTCAGGTCCCTCTGTAATTGATTTCAAAAATATTTCAGGTCCCAACTGTCAACAATATAAGTTCCGTCGTCAATTCAGCTACACAACTAAGTATCTTTTTGCGAACCTTCCCCCTTGCTGATGGGAAGACTTGTCCTCAAGTCTTGTTTATTTTGGAGGATGATTCCTGCAAACTCAAACTGAAGAAATGGTAAAACAAAATAGAGAATTCATATTGGCCAAGCTGGTTGGTTTTCCAATATGAATTCGAGTTTGTATTGTGCCACTTTCGTGGATTTTCAGAACCAAACTCCTTTATTATTTTTGATCTTTTTCTATTTTTTTTTTTTTTGAATGGAGGTGGGGTGTAATGAAGTAGGGAAGTATGAAAGCTTATGAAAATAGGTTATATTGAAGTCATGATGTAGTAGTAAGTCTGGACTTCAACATGCTTGGTCATGGA
Organism: Pinus taeda; assembly: GCA_000404065.3. Classification (NCBI taxonomy): domain Eukaryota; kingdom Viridiplantae; phylum Streptophyta; class Pinopsida; order Pinales; family Pinaceae; genus Pinus; species Pinus taeda. Next base: position 7,030 of record APFE030782583.1, read on the forward strand.
GCTTAACATACAGTATGGATGATGAACAATATGAATTCAAATCATGAACAAATGATGAGGATCAAATCATGAACAATATGAATTCAATATGAAAGGCTTCTTTGAAGATTGATGTGACTTTACATAGTACTGAACTTGACTGCTTCTTCTAATGATTGTCTTCATGTCTTTTGCCTTGATCTCGATCATGTTGTAGGGTTTGGTGGTGTTGTTGGTCAACATCTAAGAGCAAGCTTCAAGAGTTTGAGTTTCATTGAATGAACTCAAAATTAGGTGAATTTTCACTTTTATTTGACTTGAACATTTGTATTCATATTCTGGAATATGAATTCGACTTTGAAAATTACTTCATCTATGGAGTTCACTCCTTCATTCTTCTTATGACCTGCAAAAACATAGCACTTTCCTGCAATACAACATTAGATGATGGAGGAAGAGAGGTGTAAAATCTCTCTTCTTCCAATAAACATGTAAATAATTACAAGAATTTCTTAGAAAACAAGTCCAAATATGATAGACAAACATAATGCATTTATTTACCCCTTTGAGGAATGGTGGCCAACCTAGACCTACTAGCGGTATTTTGTGTACAAAATATTTGTTTTATATCCAATTCGAGTGATTCCAAAGCCAAATTTAAGTGAATTCAAATGGCTACCGCCTGTATAAACAAGTTTTCAAAATGGTTTTAAATGATATGGTAAAAATTATAAGGAGTTCCATCTTTGATAGAGCTTCTTGTTAATTTTTAACTAGACCAACAGTCACTATTTGAAGCGTAACATCTTTGATAAAGATAAAATCAATGTAATTCAACTTGGAGATTAAAGTAGATTCATTTTTGTATTTCCAGTAGAAACAGGTTTTAAAAATTCTTAGGCTTGATATCCAAAATTGGTGATGAACAGACCTGTGAGGCAGAGTTTTACTATACTGTTCTGAAGACATGCAGTCACCAAATGTGGCATAACTTATTTATTTCATCTCCAAATCGGATGATTAAAATTTTGTCTTAAACTAAACTTGAATATATATCTCCCATATAAACAGGTTTTGAAAAGAAGATGATTTGGTATTTCAAATATGCCAATGAACAGTCAAGACCTAGAATTGACTTATTATACTTTTATGCTGAGACACTTTTGGATTGGAGAGTTAATTTGAAGACTTGTTCTATTATTATTTTTATATTCAAATATATGAATGTGTGACTGAATTTGAGCTTCTGACATCACTCTTCAAGTGTGCAAAGCAAGGGTGGAGGGCCCCCATTCCAAGCTAAGTACACTTCCTTGTTAACTAGTTTTATTTCCTGTAATCTGGTTATTGTAGAACTAGTTTCATGATTTATTACAAATTGATTTATGGTTAATGTATGGTGATTGATTTCATTAGATCTTAGGTTGTTCATCATTTTATTAAGTTGGAAAAACAAAGTGCTCAAGTTGAACACTCCTTCTGTTAACTTGCTGAACTGTAACTAGTTTCCTTTGATTACGTGCAAGTAGTTTTCTTCTGTATTTTTGGCATTAAGGTGAATGAATTATGATGAAACATATCATGTGTCTCTTAAGTTAGGAGTCTTATTTCATTAATAATTTATCCATCTTAAGTTATTAGTTTCAATCTCTTATTCATTAAGTAGTAATTGAGGTAGAAGTGGACTTCTTGAGTTAAGAACCATTTCAGTGTTTTTCCTCTTTTCAAACCAATTGAATTGGAGTTGTAATATGTATTGCTTTAGATTCAAGTGATGAACAAACTAATATTCAATAAAATAAATCATCACACATCAACCATAAACCAATCTGAAGCAAAGCACATAAACAAGTTCTAAAATAACCAAATTATGGAAAATTAAACTAGTCTAACAAAGAAGTGTACTTAGCTTGGAGTGGGGGCCCTCCACCCTTGCCTTGCACACTTGAAGAAATCTCAGCTACAGAAACTTCAGTAAATCAACCAAGCATGAACAACAAATTGGAATGAAACAAGTTCTTCAAATTAGCTCCCCACTCAAATTATACAAAAGTTACATATAAATTCCATTATAAAAGCCATCAAAGTCTTGGCTTTAAATAGAGGTTTAATGAAACAAACTGATATATATTATCTCTAACACTCATATCTACTCATATCCACCTATCTAAGTCGAACTCATCCAATTCATCCCAAGAAATATGGTCAATCCCATAAAATCTCAAAACTGCCCTATTTCCTAGGGATTTTCTGGTGACTAGTCATGTTTGACCAGCCTTGACCGAGCCTAATAAAGCTTGTTCTGGCCGAACCAAGTGGAGTTAGCTTAGTCCTAGTTCCCAAGCGGTCCATCCATGCATCAAACTCGAGCCCAAGTGTCCTGGAAACATGTCATCCACATAGCTATTACGGGAATTTCTGATTCAGTCCAAAATTGCACTTGAAACTCAATTTTCATAAAAACTTCTAGAAATTGCAAAATTAAAATTAAACACCTGAATATGCATAAAATACATCAAAATGAGATGGATGTGATGGAAAATGGATGGAAAATATAAGGATTAAGTAGGTTTCCCTAAGCAAAAATAGACCAAAACTGAGGGCCAACATCTCCCCCTTGCTGATCTTCAAACATGTCCTCATGCTTGCTTCTGCCTTATGACCTTTTACTTCTCTATGCTGATTGATCTGTTGATGTACCTATGGCTCTATCACTTTGAAGATGAAGCTACCTGTAAAAAGGATATCTATGCTTTCGTGTACTTCTTCTCTTCTCTTGTGGATGACATTCCTTACCAATATATCATTTTGGATGAGCAGACTCAGACGACAAATAAAACCTGAATTTTTGCAATACATTCTGACACAGGATTCATGTCCCTCTCAAATCAACCAATTTACTCAAAGGATCCAACGTCCAGTTGCTCTTACATCTCCCTAAGTGAAGCAAATTTTTTATGTCTAGGCATTCACTTTCAATTTAGCCATTGTTTTACCCACTCAATCTGCAAGATAGGGGTCGAAAGAACCATAAAAATATCTCAAATAGAAATGAATTTGAAAAAAAATTTGTTCGAATGGAGTCTAATTAGGCTCGTTTTGAAGAAAACCCATGTTTTTGTTTTTTTAAATTTCATTTTCATTTGCCCAGAAAAAGCAATGAAAAATAGTAGCTTCTCAAAATTGAAATGCATTCCTGAGATTGAATGATCATTCAATTTACAATCAATTTGTTTTCTCTTAAAAAAAATTTCTCCAGTATCCTGCTTACCCTGTTTTTAATGCCCTTGACAAAGAGATGAGACCAATCCTCCAAAAATGTGAAGTTACTGCTTCCGCAAACACAATGCTTTGATATAAAAGATTATAAAAACATAATAAACATGTTTTCATTAATCTATGTCTCATATTCTACCTTTTGTGTCATCAAAATTTAAAAAAACTCCTTTGTATCTGTCTTTGCAGTATCTCTGCTCTATTCAATTCATCATGCAAACCAGGATTCCATTGGCATAATTTTTGATTCATTGTTCTCTGTACAAATTATCATGCAAGCCCAATCTTCAGCACTGTATCTTCAGCCTTTAGTTTCAACATTGTTTAAGTTATAGAAACACCATAAAGAAACTCTTATGCTCACTATTCAATGGTCAACATTTGACAGTCAATGTAAGTTTGGCTTTGCGCTGGCAAATATAAACCCATAACCCAAACTCTGTTTTTATTGACCAATTTTTTTTAAGCTTGGCTAGCTATGCGTTTTCAAAACTACACTTAATCATGCAATCAAACTTCAGTAAGACACCCTGTTCATGGAAAATCTGATCTTAACAAATCACATGTTAACCTGAAACTACTTCCTCATGCATGCAAGCAAACTCACTGTGATATTAATCTGCAGCCATCTCATCATGCAATTCAAACTGCATTAATGTGGCTGGAGTTGTGTGTTGGTTATCACCCACCTGGAGCTAGAGCTTGAATGTAAATCTTTGATGCCACTATGCAATTGAAACTATGACTGCCACCAACACTTGCCAACTCGAGGTATATTACATAGTCGACTGAGATTTTACACTTCCAGTTATTAGAATGCAAATTTCAGACTTTGGATATTATTAAAAAAAAATCAAACGGATGCAAACTTCAACTTTCCGTCTCTGCTCTAGGAATTTACAACTTATTTTTTTACCAACAATTTAACTCCAGCACTCAAGCATTTCATATTTGATTCACCGAATTCGCTCAACAATGCAGCGTGAGTTCTGTTTTGGATCATAGGGGCTACGTGTTTATCCTACTCAAAGTCCTGACTGCATGTAACCAATATTTATTAACAGACTCTACGTGGAAGATGCAGAAACCATTTATCTCCAAATATACCATGATTGTGCAATTTAGCCCACTACCTGTGCATTTAAACTCACGATGTATTCAACACTCTATTTTGTTAACAAACTTGGTGATTTCATGGAGGATTGAAATCAATTTACCTGATGAAGTGCCGTGATTCCTCTCCTACGTTTCATAACGTTTTAGCGTGCTGACTGGTGGCATAAATGGATGACAAGCAGGAGTTGTGTACTTTCATATCACAGCGATCTTTAGAAAAATCCCCAGATTTCCTCATGAACCTCTGTTGCATTTATTAAACTTCCGATCTTACCTTATTCTCCTGCACAATCCATGGGATTGAACTCAACGTTAAATCTTATGTATAACCACCTTACTCCTATGCTGCCTTGCTTAGCTTTGCATTTCTCTCTGCGTTTTTTATGGCTCCAGCTTCATTCACGCGATGAAAGGCTCAATCACTGAGTTGGGTTGCACTTTAATTATGGAAAATACATTACAGAGTTTGTTTAAATGTAGTTTGACCCGTTTTCCTTTTACCTTCCAAGTCATTTTCTATTATGTGTACCTGTAGCTGCCATGCTCAAAACGTTTTGCATTCTTTCCTGAGCCGCAAACGGCTGTGCTGGGAACAAACTTATGGTTCTGAGTGTTCACAATGGCAAATTTCTTTGCTATTAATCAATGTTCCACCAAGACTCCGGTGCGGGGAGACGACCCGAGTGCGAGGAAAGACGCACAGGGGGGAACGTGTGGGAGTACTCCTCAAAATTTAGGGAAATTTTCGGGGGTGCGGGGAGTCCGTCAAGGTAATTATATATATAAATATATATATATATAATTCAAGTTCATATTCATTGTTCACTGTTCAATAATGAAAGCATAAAAATATTAAATAGACAATTGAAATTTGAATCATTGATCCATCCTCATCATTCATTTTGATACATACATCATTCATATGACATACTCAAGTGACAAGCCTCATTATTGAATCAATTATACCATGAGATTCGAAAAACAAAAATCAATAATAAAATATTCAAATACATTGATTGATATCATTCATCATTCAATGGTTCATCATTCTACAATCTACATTGATTTAAAAACTAAATTCATCATTCATCATTCTAGAATCTAAATTGAAAGCAAAACATACTAGTATATGCTATATTTTCAAAGTTTGAACACTAAATTTATATAACTCAAAGTTTCAAAGTCCAAACTCAAAAATAGTTGAGAGTGAAGAGTCAAGTCATCAATATCTAGTGTCGCAACTCAAAAATGAAAAATGGATAGTGAGCACTGAAAATAAAATGATAAATCAACATCAAGGACTCAATCTCAATGATTGGTCCTCTACTTTGGGTTGAAATGAAATGAGCTTTTAACTTTAAGTTTTGCCTTTCATGACTTTTAG